>JAOTJB010034785.1:0-10252 GCA_027123815.1 Erythroxylum minutifolium
GTTTGCCAATTGGTGTTTTTCGCACCTAATGTTTGCCAACGGGATGTTTTTCCCACCGAAAGTGCCAAGTTGGTTGTTTTTCCAACTGAAGGTGCCCAATGGGTTGTTTTTCCCACACAAAGCGCCTGGTGGCCGTGCCAACCAGCTGTTTTGCTCACAGAAGGTGTGCCAACGTGCTGTTTTTCCTACCGAAGGTAGCCAACTGGCTGTTTTTCCCACCGAAGGTGTGCCAACAGGCTGTTTTTCACAGCAAAGGTGCCAAATGGTCCCACCGAAAGTGCCTTGTGGTCGCGCCAACGGGTTGTTTTGCCCTAAGAAAGTATGCCAATAGGTTGTTTTTTAGACCAAAGTTGCCTAACGGGCAGTTTTTCCCACCGAATGTGCCTTGTGGCCATGCCGACGGGCTGTTTCACCCATAGATGGTGTGCCAATGGGATGTTTTTCCCATCAAAGTTGCCCAACGGGCTATTTTTCTCACAGAAAGTGCCTTGCGACAGTGCCAACAGGATATTTTGCCCACCGAAGGTTTTCCAACGGGCTGTTTTTCCCACCGAAAGTGCTCCAATGGGCTGTTTATCCCACCAAAGTTTCTTGGTAGTAGCTATCCCAACGGGTTGTTTTGCCTAGCGAAGGTTTGCCAACGGTCTATTTTTCCCACCGAAAGTGCGTTGTGGCCTTGCCAACGGGCTATTTTTCCCCCCGAAGGTGCCCAGCGGGCTATTTTTCCCACCGAAAATGCCTTGCGGTCACATCAACGGGCTGTTTTTTGACCGAAGGTGCGCAACGGGCAGTTTTACCCACCAAAAGTGCCTTGCAACTGTGTCAACGAGCTGTTTTGTCCATCGAAGGTGCACCAATGGGCTATTTTTCCCACCAAAGGTGCCAAAAGGGCTGTTTTTCCTACTGAAGGTGCCCAACGAGCTGTTTTTCCCACCGAAAGTGAGTTACAGTCGTGCCAACGGGCTGTTTTTCCCATCGAAGGTGTGCCAACGAGCTATTTTTCACACCGAAAGTGCCTAACAGACTGTTTTTCCCACCAAAAGCACCTTGCAACATTGCTAACAGGCTTTTTTTCCCTCAGTAGGTGTGCCAATGGGTTGTTTTCCCACCAAAAGTACCTAACGAGCTGTTTTTCCCACTGAAAGTGCATTGCGGTCGTGCGAAAGGGTTGTTTTCCCCATCGAAGCTACCCAACAGGCTGTTTTTCTCGCCAAAAGTGCATATAGCCATGCCAACGGGCTGTTTTCCCCACCGAAGGTGTGCCAACGGGCCACCGAAGGTGGCCAATGAGTTGTTTTTCCAATCGAAAGTTCCTTGCGGCCTTGCCATCCGACTGTTTTGCCCACCAAAGGTGCATCAACGCGCTGTTTTGCCCACCAAAGGTGCCCAACTGGCTGTTTTTCCCAGCGAAGGTACCTAACGAGCTATTTTTTCCACCGAAATTGCATTACGGTTATGCCGACGGGCTGTTTTGCCCATCAAACGTGCGCCAACGGGCAATTTTTCCCATCTGAGGTGTGCCAAGGGGCTATTTTTCCCACCGAAATTACCCAACAGGCTATTTTTCTCATCGAAAGTACCTTGTTATCGTGCCAACGGGTTGTTTTGTGCACCTAAGGTGTGCCAACGAGCTGTTTTTCCCACCAAAGTTGCCCAACGGGCTGTTTTTCCACAGAAAGTGCCTTGGGAGCGTGCCAACGAGCTGGTTTGCCGCCGAAGGTTTGCCAACGAGCTATTTTTTGCATTGAAAGTGCCCAACAGGCTATTTTTCCCATCGAAGTTGCCCAACGTGCTGTTTTTCCCACCGAAAGTGGCTTGCGGGCTGTTTTTCCCATTGAAGGTTTGCCAAAGAGCTAGTTTTCCCATCGAAAGTGCCCTACGAGCTGTTTTTTCAATCGAAGGAAACCAACGGGCTATTTTTCCTGCCGAAAGTGACTTGCGGCCATGCTAATGGGTTGTTTTACACACCGAATTGTGCCAACGGGCTGTTTTCCCGATCGAAGATGCCCAACGGGCTATTTTTCGCATCAAAAGTGCCTTGCGGCCATGCAATCGGGTGTTTTAGCCACCGAAGGATTGCCAACGGGCTGTTTTTCCCACCGAAAGTGCCCAACGGGTTGTTTTTCCCACTGAAGGCGCCCAACGGGTTGTTTTCCTATCGAAAGTGCCTTACGGCCGTGGCAACCAGCTGTTTGCCAACTGAAGGTGTGCCAAAGGGCTATTTTTCCCACCAAAGGTGCCTAAAGGGCTTTTTTCTCATTGAAGGTACCCAACGGGCTGTTTTCCCCCACTAAAAGTGCCTTACGACCGTGCCAATAGGCTGTTTTTCCCACCGAAGGTGTGCCAACGGGCTATTTTTCCAACCGAAAGTGCCCGACGAGCTTTTTTCCCACAAAAAGTGCTTTCTGATCATGCCAACGGAATGTTTTTCCCTCCAAAGGTGTGCCAACGGGCTATTTTCCCTGCCAAAAGTGGCCAACGGACTGTTTTTCCCACCGAAAGTGCCTTGCGGCCGTGCCAACAGGTTATTTTCTCCATCGAAGCTGCCCAAGGGGCTGTTTTTCCCACCAAAAGTTCCTTACGGCCGTGCCAATGGGCTGTTTTGCCCATCGACGTTGCCCAACGAGTGGTTTTTCCCAACAAAAGTTCCTTGCGGGCATGCCAACGTGCTGTTTTGCCCATCGAAGGTTTGCCAACGGGATGCTTTTCCCACCTAAAGTGACCAACGGGTTGTTTTTCCCACCAAAGTTGCCCAATCGACTGTTTTTCCCATCGAAAGTGCCTTACAAGCATGCCAATTGGCCGTTTTTCCCATCAAAGTTGCCCAATGGGTTGTTTTACCCATCGAAAGTGTCTTGCGGGCGTGTCAACGGGCTCTTTTGCCCACTGAAGGTTTGCCAACGAGATGTTTTTCCCATCGAAAGTTCCCAACGGGCTGTTTTTCCAATCGAAGGTGACCAACGGGTTATTTTTCCCACTGAAGTGTCCAATGGGCTTTTTTCCCGTCGAAAGTATGTGGCGGCCATGCCAACGGGCTATTTTTCCCTCCAAAGGTGTGCCAACGGGCTGTTTTTCCTGCCAAAAAAGCCCAAGGGGCTGTTTTTCCCACCAAAAGTGCCTTACGGCTGTGCCAACGAGTTATTTTCTCCATCGAAGCTGGCCAAGGGGCTATTTTTTCCACAAAAAGTGCCTTGTGGCCATGCCAATGGGCTGTTTTGCCCACCAAAGTTGCCCAACGGGTGGTTTTTCTGAACGAAAGTTCCTTGCGGGCGTGCCAACGTGCTATTTTTCCCATCGAAGGTTTGCCAACGGGATGTTTTTCCCACCTAAAGTGATCAACTGGTTGTTTTTCCCACCAAAGTTGCCCAATCGACTATTTTTCCCACCGAAAGTGCCTTGCGAGCATGCCAACGGGCTGTTTTGCCCACTGAAGGTTTGCCAATGGGCTGTTTTTCCCACTGAAAGTGCCAAACGGGCTGATTTTCCCATCCAAGGTGCCCAGCAGGCCGTTTTTCCCACCGAAGGTATGCCAACGGGTTGTTTTTCCCATCGAAAGTGCGTTGCAGTCGTGCCAACGAGTTGTTTTCCTCAACGAAGGTGCCCAATGGGCTGTTTCTCCCATCAAAAGGGCTTTGCGGCTGAGCCAACGGGTTGTTTTGCTCGTCGAAGGTTTACCAACGGGCTATTTTTCCCACCGAAAGTACCTAACGGGTTGTTTTTCCCACCGAAGGTGCCCAACGGGTTGTTTTCCCCACTGAAAGTGCCTTGTGACTGTGGCAACCAATTGTTTTGCCCATCGAAGGTGCCCAAGGGGCTGTTTTTCCCACTAAAAGAGCCTTGCGGTTGTGCCAATGGGTTTTTTCCC
Source organism: Erythroxylum minutifolium (assembly GCA_027123815.1). Classification (NCBI taxonomy): domain Eukaryota; kingdom Viridiplantae; phylum Streptophyta; class Magnoliopsida; order Malpighiales; family Erythroxylaceae; genus Erythroxylum; species Erythroxylum minutifolium. Next base: position 3,866 of record JAOTJB010034785.1, read on the forward strand.
ACCGAAGGTGTGCTAACTGGCTGTTTTTGCCATCGAAGGTGCCCAATGGGTTGTTTCTCCCACCGAAAGTGCCTTGCGGCCGTGCTAACCAGCTGTTTTTTCCACTGAAGGTCTGCCAACGGGTTGTTTTCCCACCAAAAGTGCACAAGGGGTTGTTTTTCCCACTGAAGGTGCCCAACAGGTTGTTTTTCTCGCCAAAAGTACCTTACGATTGTGGCAACCGGCTGTTTTACCCACTAAAGGTGTGCCAACGGGCTATTTTTCCCACCAAAGGTGCCTAAAGGGCTATTTTCCCATCGAAGGTGCCCAACGGGCTTTTTTCCCACTGAAAGTGCCTTGCGGCTGTCCCAACTAGCTATTTTTCCCACCAAAAGTACTAAACGGGCTGTTTTTCCCATCATAAGTGCCTTCCGGTCATGCCAATGGGTTATTTTCTCCATCAAAGCTGCCCAAGGGGCTGTTTTTCCCACCAAAAGTGCTTTGCGCCCGTGCCAATGGGCTGTTTTATCGACCGAAGTTGCCCAACAGGCAATTTTTCCCAACGAAAGTGCCTTGTCGGCATGCCAACTTCCTATTTTTCCCACCGAAGGTTTGCCAACGGGTTGTTTTTCCTACCTAAATTGACCAACGGGTTGTTTTTCCCACCTAAGTTGCCCAATCAACTGTTTCTCCCACCAAAAGTGCCTTGCGAGCCTGTCAACGGCCTGTTTTTCCCACTGAAAGAGCCAAACGGGCTGATTTTCCCATCAAAGGTGCCTAATAGGTTGTTTTTCCCACTAAAAGTACCTTACGGCCATGCCAACTGGCTGTTTTACCCACCGAAGGTATGCCAACGGGCTGTTTTTCCCATCGAAAGTTTACCAACACGCTGTTTTTGCCATCGAAATTGCCAGGTGGGTTGTTTTTCCAACTGAAGGTGCCCAACGAATTGTTTATCCAAGACAAAGTGCCTAGTGGCCGTGCCAACAGGCTGTTTTGCCCACAGAAGGTCTGCCAACGGGCTGTTTTTCCCACTGAAGGTGCCCAACTGGCTGTTTTTCCCACCGAAGGTGTGCCAACGGGCTGTTTTCCCACCGAAGGTACCTTATCTGTTGTTTTTTCCTCAGAAAGTGTGCCAATAGGTTGTTTTTCTGACCAAAGTTCCCCAACGTGCCATTTTTCCTAGCGAAAGTGCCTTGTAGCCGTGCTGACGGGCTGTTTTGCCCACAGAAGGTGTGCCAATGGGCTGTTTTCCCATCGAAGTTGCCCAACGGGTTGTTTTTTCACCGAAAGCGCCCAGCGGGATATTTTGCTCACCGAAGGTTTGCCAACGGGCTGTTTTTCCCACTGAAAGTGCCCAACGAGTTATTTTTCCCATCAAAGGTACCCAACGGGCTGTTTTTCCCACTAAAAGTGCGTTGAGTCTTTGCCAACAGGCTATTTTTCCCACCGAAGGTGTGCCAACCAGCTATTTTTCCCACCGAAAGTGCCCAACACACTGTTTTCCCATCGAAAGTGCCTTGCGGTAGAGTGAGCAGGCTGCTTTTCCCACCGAAGGCACCCAACGGGCTGTTTTTCTCACCAAAAGTGCCATACGACTGTGCCAATAGGCTGTTTTTCCCACCGAAGGTGCTCCACGGGTTGTTTTTCCCACCGAAAGTGCCTTACGGTCCTGCCAACGGGCTGTTTTGTCTACCAAAGTTGTGCCAAAGGGCTGTTTTCCCACCGAAGGTACCCAACGGGGTGGTTTTTCCCACCGAAGGTGCTCCACCGGTTGTTTTTCCCATTGAAAGCGCCTTACGGTCGTGCCAACGGGTTGTTTTGCCCACCAAAGGTTTGCCAACAGGCTGTTTTTCCCACCAAAGATGCCCAACGGGTAGGTTGTTCATACCGAAGGTGCCCACTGGACTGTCTTCCCACCGAAGGCGTGCCAACAAGATTTTTTTCCCACCGAAAATGCCTGACAAGCTGTTTTTCCCACCGAAGGTGCCCAATGGGTTGTTTTTCCCATGAAAAGTGCCTTGTGGCTGAGCCAACGGGCTATTTTTGCAACCGAAGGTGCCCAACAGGCTATTTTTCCCACCAAAAATTCCTTGCGGCCTTGCCAACGGGCTGTTTCCCCACTGAAGTTGCCCAACGGGCTGTTTTTCCCACAGAAAGTGCCTTACGGCTGCGCCAAGGAGTTATTTTGCCAATGAAGGTGCCCCAACAGGTTGTTTTTCGCTCTGTAAGTGCCTTGCGGGCATGCCAACGGGCTATTTTGTCCACGGAAGGTGTGTCAACGGGCTGTTTTTCCCATCGAAGTTGCCAAACGGGCTATTGTTCCCAACGAAAGTGCCTTGCGGCTGTGCCAACACGCTGGTTTTCCCACTGAAGGTGCCCAACGGGCTGTTTTCCCCACCGAAAGTGCCTTGCGGCTGTGCGAGCGGGGTGTTTTTCCACCAAAGGTGCCCAAAGGGTTGTTTTCCCACCAAAAGTGCTATACGGCCATGCCAACGGGCTGTTTTTCCCACCAAAGGTGTTCCACGGGCTGTTTTTCTTGCTGAAAGTGCCTTATGGCCAAGCCAACGAGCTGTTTTTCCCACCAAAGGCGTGCCAACTGGTTGTTTTTCCCAATGAAGGTGCCCAGCGGGTTGTTTTTCCCCCCGAAGGTGCCCAATGGGCTGTTTTTCCCAGCAAAAGTGCCTTGCGGCCATGCCAACAGGCTGTTTTTCCCACCGAAGGTGTGCCAATGAGCTGTTTTTTCCACCGAAAGTTCCTAACAGACTGTTTTTCCCACCGAAGGTGCCCATCGGGTTGTTTTTCCCACTGAAAATGCTTTGCGACCGTGTCAACCGGTTGTTTTGGCCACCGAAGATGTGCCAACAGGCATTTTTTCCAACCGAAGGTGCTCAACGGGCTGTTTCTCCCACCAAAAGCCCCCAACTAGCTGTTTTACCCAACGAAAGTGCCAAGGGGCTATTTTCCAAATCCAAAGTGACTTGCGGCCGTGCCAATGGACTGTTTTGCTCACTAAAGGTGTGCCAATGGGGTTTTTTTCCAACCGAAGGTGGCCAATGGGCTGTTTTGCCCATCTAAGTTGTGCCAACTGGCTATTTTTCCCACTGAAGGTGTTCCAACATGTTGTTTTTCCCACCGAAGGTGACCAACGGGCTATCTTTCTGTCCAAAAGTGCCTTGCGGCAGTGCCAACGGACTGTTTTTCCCATCAAATATGCTGAACAAGTTGTTTTCCCACTGAAGGTTCCCAACGGGCTGTTTTGTCCACTGAAAGTGCCTTGCGGCCGTGCTAACAGGCAGTTTTGCCCTATAAAAGTCCCAAAGGTGTGCCAAAGGGCTGTTTTGCCCACCGAAGGTGTGCCAACGGGTTGTTTTTCCCACCGAATTTGCCCAACGTGCTGTTTTTCCTATAGAAAGTGCCTTCAGGCAGTCCCAACTGGCTGTTTTGCAGATCGAAGGTTTGTCAACGGGCTATTTTTCCCACCGAAAGTACCCAACAGGTAATTTTTCCCACCGAAGGTGGCCAACGAGCCATTGTTCCCACTGAAGGTGTGCCAACGGGTTGTTTTTCTCACTGCAGGTGCCCAACGGGCTGGTTTTCCCCGAAACTGCCTTACGACCGTGCCAACGGGCTATTTTTCTCACCGAAAGTGCCCGACAACCCTACCAACGGTCTATTTTCCCACTGAAGGTGTTTCAACGGGTTGTTTTTCCCACTGAAGGTGCCCAACGGGCTATTTTGCCAACCAAACGTGTGCCAACGGGTTGTTTTTCTCATCAAAAATTCCTTGCCATGGTGCCAACAGGCTATTTTTCCCCAACAAAGGTGTACCAATAAGCTATTTTTCTGACCGAAAGTGACTTGCGATAGTGCCAACGGGCTGTTTTACTCACTCAAGGTTTGCCAACGGGGTTTTTATCACACCAAAGGTGGCCAACTGGTTGTTTTTCTCAGGGAAAGCGCGTTGTAGGATGTTTTTCCCACTGAACGTGCCCAACGGGCTGTTTTTTCCACCAAAAATGCCTTGCGGCCTTGCTAACAGGTTGTTTTTACCATCGAAGGTGTGCCAACGGGCTATTTTTCCCACCGAAAGTGCCCAACAGGCTATTTTCCCATCGAAAGTGCCTCATGGTAGTGCAAGCAGACTGTTTTTCCCATCAAAGGTGCCCAACAGGCTATTTTTCTTACCAAAAGTGTGCCAACGTGCTGTTTTTCCCACCTAAGGTGCCCAACTGGCTGTTTTTCCCACCAAAGGTGTGCCAACAGGCTGTTTTTCCCATAAAAAATGCCTTACAGCCATGCCAAGGGGCTGTTTTGCCCTCAGAAAGTGTGCCAACTGGTTGTTTTTTGACGAAAGTTGCCCAATGGGCTGTTTTTCCCACCGAAAGTGCCTTGTGGTCGTGCCGACGGGCTGTTTCACCCACAGAAGGTGTGCCAAAGGGCTATTTTTCACATCGAAGTTACCCAACGGGCTGTTTTTCTCACAGAAAGTACCTTGCGGCCGTGCCAACGGGATATTTTGCCCACCAAAGGTTTGCCAACAGGCTATTTTTCCCACTTAAAGTGCCCAACGGGTTATTTTTCCCATCAAAGGTGCCCAACGGGCTTTTTTCCCATCAAAGATGCCCAACGGATTGTTTTTCCCATCAAAGGTGCCCAATGGGTTATTTTTCCCATTAAAAGTGCCTTGCGGCGGTGTCAACGGGATATTTTACCCACCGAAGGTGCCCATCGTGATGTTTTTCCCATCGAAATTGCATTGTGGCCGTGTCAATGGGCTCTTTTGTCCACTGAAGGTGCACAAATGAGCTGTTTTTCCCAACGAAGGTGCCCAATGGGCTGTTTTTCCTGCCGAAGGTGACCAATGGTCTGTTTTTCCCATCGAAAGTGACTTATGTCCGTGCCAACGGGCTGTTTTTCTACCAAAGTTACCCTATGGGCTGTTTTTCCCACTGAAAGTGCCCAACGGGCTATTTTTCCCACCCAAGGTGCCTTGCGGTAGTGCTAACGGGCTTTTTTTCCCTCCCAAGGTGTGCCAACGGGCTTTGTTTCCCACTAAAAGTGCCCAACGGGTTGTTTTTCCCACCAAAAGTGCCTTGCGGCCGTACCAACGAGTTGTTTTCCTCATCAAAGGCTCCCAACAGGCTGTTTTTCCCACCAAAAGTGCCTTACGGCTGGGCCAATGGGCTGTTTTGCCCACCGAAGGTGTGCCAACGGGCTGTTTTTCCCACCGAAAGTGCCTTGCGGCCTTGCCAAGCGGCTATTTTTCCCACCAAAGGTGTGTCAACGGGCTGTTTTGCCCACCAAAGGTTTGCCAATGGGCTATTTTTCCCACCAAAAGTGCCCAACGGGCTGTTTTTCCCACCGAAGGTACCCAACGGGTTATTTTTCTCACTGAAAGTGCCTTGCGGTTGTGCCAATGGGCTATTTTTCCCACAAATGTGGCCGAACAGCCTATTTTTCCAACCGAAAGTACCTTGTGGCCATGCCAACGGGCTGTTTTTCCCAACGAAGGTGTGCCAACGGGCTATTTTTCCCACCAAGAGTGCCTTGCTACCGCGCCAACGGGTTGTTTTTTCCCTCAGAAAGTGTGCCAACGGGTTGTTTTTCTAACCAAAGTTCCCAACGGGCTATTTTTCCCACCGAAAGGGCCTTGTGGCCGTGCCAACGGGCTGTTTTGCCCACAGAAGGTGTGCCAATGGGCTATTTTTCCCATCAAAGTTGCCCAACGGGCTATTTTTCTCACCGAAAGTGCCCAACGGGATATTTTACCCACCGAAGGTTTGCCAACAGGCTGTTTTTCCCACCAAAAGTGCCCAACGGGTTATTTTTCCCATCAAAGTTGCCCAACGGGCTATGTTTCCCACCGAAAGTGCGCTGAGTCCATGCCAACAGTCTATTTTTCCCACCGAATGTGCCCAACAGACTGTTTTCCCACCGAAAGTGCCTTGCGGTAGAGCGAGCAGGCTGTTTTTCCCACCAAAGGTGCCCAACGGGCTGTTTTTCTCACCAAAAGTGCCATACGACTGTTGCAATGGGCTGTTTTTCCCACCAAAGGTGTGCCAAAGGGCTGTTTTTCCCACCGAAGGTGCCCAACGGGGTGGTTTTTCCCAGAGAAGGTGCTCCACGGGTTATTTTTCCCATTGAAAGTGCCTTACGGTCGTGCCAATGGGTTGGTTTGCCCACCAAATGTGTGCCAAAGGGCTTTTTTTCCCACCAAAGGCGCCCAATGGGTAGGTTTTTCCCACTGAAGGTGCCCAACGAGCTGTCTTTCCCACCGAAGGTGTGCCAACGAGATTTTTTTCCCACCAAAAGTGCCTAACGGGCTGTTTATCCCACCGAATGTGACCAACGGGCTGTTTTTCCCATAAAAAGTGCCTTGTGGCCGAGCCAACGGGCTGTTTAGAT
>JAOTJB010034816.1:0-10251 GCA_027123815.1 Erythroxylum minutifolium
AGTAATTGTACGTAGCGCTCCTTTATCTTAGGATATGTGTCGGAATGACCTACGGGCGTCCCGATGCGTACCCTAGGGTAATGGGGTGTTACAAGCAACCTTACAAACTCATTGAAAAAGGAAATGTCAAATAAAAAGACATTAGTCGACTGTAAAAGGGCATTGGTCCATCATTATGTCTATATGGTGACTAAAAAAAATGCCCATATAGTTAACCTCATTTTTCACATAATCGCTAAGTTTAGGTACTAAAGTTCACATTATAAAAAGAATTATTAAAAACCTTATTCATAATTTAAACCAAAGTTATTAACACTAAGGATTTATACTCAAATTGATAAATAAGAGCAATATGTGACAAATTTCTAAAGTATGAACTAATAATCACCTCTTATTGGTCATCATGTATGAATGATTTGAATGAAGATTCTTTTTGAGTTTACAATCTATTGGAGGCATCTCATCTTTCTTATCATCCTTACTTAGTTTAATAAGTGTTTCTTTTAAAGAGTCTTTGATCATTCTTACTCTGTTTAAGGAAAAATTTCTCCATATTCTACATAAACATTTTAAAGATTTTCTTAGATATAAGAATGTTAGATTCATTAAGATAAAAAAATATAAACTCTTAAAAAATAATACTCAATTCAATAACTACCATCTGTAGTACATACCATTTTCTCTTTAAGAAACCTAAAAAAAAGCTAAATAATGTGGTTTAGGTATCCAAATAAGCTCAGTTCCTTGATTATTAGGTCTCTTCTTCTTTTTAAACCATATTTTCAAAAGTGCTTTCCATTCTTTGCTTGAGAAAATAAAATCTATCAACGTATCCAAACTTACCACAAAAATGATATACCATGTTATATAAGTGATGATGATGTATAAATGCATCACTATATGTGTATGTATAATGAAAAAACTTCCTTTGGACATTAAAGGTGTTAAATAGTTTCCTAGGGTAGAGAAATGACCTACCATGATTATATGTATGATAACTACTTTGAATGAGGGCTCGATGCATACTTATTCAAGGTCTAAAGGGTTGTGAGTAGGTTTTCATGTTATTATAGAAGTTATTCCTATTCTTCCCTTAAGAATATTAAACTTTATGCCTAGATTGTGAGCCATAGATGAAGGCATGATGTTTGCTTTTATTAGTCTTAGTGATTGTGGCATGTTTATGCATTTGCTCAGATATGGATCGTCTATACTCATTTATCACATTAGGCAATGGTTCTTTGCTATGCAGATATTTTCCCTTTACAAATGTGGTTCTATAATTGGCTTCAATTATATGATTGTATCCTATTTCATACTTCTCATTGGAATTCTTTTAGGCTTTTGGCATGTCTTGTAGCATTTCACTCCTTAGAATAAATTTGGATAATGAATCATTGAGAGAATAGATATCCTTTTTCAATGTTTCATAGTCATGATTTAACATGTGTAATGAATGATTGTCATCAATGATCATATTTTTTTTGATGTTTTAATGCTATCGAATTCAATTTTCATCTTCTTATTCTTATTCGTGGATGTCTCTAACTTTTCATAAAGTTCATTGAGTTTGGAAGATATTTTTTGTTCCTTTTCTTAATCATGACTTTTCAACTTTTAACTAATTTATCATATGTTAAATCACTATCACTATCACATGAATTGAAGTTAGATGTTACCTTATCATCGTTCATAATAATGAATCATATTTGAGCTATCTCTTTTTCCAATTGTTCATTTTTTGATTAACATATGTCATCCCAAGTTAAGGATTTAAGTGCTTTTTTCTTATTTTTATCCTTCTTCTTTTTCTTATTGTTTCTTTTATGTTTGTCATCATCCTTGAGTAGGTAGAGGACATTATGAGTTCATGTGATCAAGATTTCTATATTTAAAGAAAATAATGTTAGAGGATTTATCTATTAAATCACTTTTACTTTCCTCAAAATCCTTTCTTTTTAAGAATTTATTGAATTTTATAGTGATTAAGGTAATGTATTCTTCATCACTTTCAAAATTGATGTCTCTTTCTCTTTGCTTGATTCTTCTTTTCAGGCTTTAAATGTTAAATTTTTTTCTTTGGGATGTTGTTTCTTCTTATGTCTGTTGGAGCCTCATTTCACATGTGAGAAGAGATCTAATAAGTTCCTTCAAAAGTAGTGATGTTAGGTTCTTAACTTCTTGTATGGCTATCATTTTAGCTTCCCACATCTTCAGAAATGACCTAGGCAACTTTTTATCATTTTGACATTAATATGGGTTGTTTGAATACCTTTAAGAGCATTAATAATAAAAAAAAATCTAATGTACATGTTAGATATGCTTTCATCATGCTTCATTTGAAATAATTCATATTGATGTGTTGGAATGCTCATTTTACTATCTTTTACTTTATTTGTTCCCTTATGTATAATTTCTAAAGTGTGTTAAATTTTGTGAGCTATTTCTCACATAGAGACCTTAATGAATTCATTTCTTCCTAATGCAAAAAATTAGGATATTTACAACCCTACTATTCAAGGAAACTAATCACTTATCTTGACCCTCCCATTTTTCCTTTGATTTAATTTGCTATCAAAAAATTTTTCTGGAATAAAAAGGGCATTTGAAACTAACTCCTATAAGTAAACACTTTCAACTACTAAAAAAAAATCTCATCCTAGGTTTCCAATAAAGGTAATCATTGTCATCAAAGAAAGGTGCTCTATTAATGTTTTAATCTTATTGGTTGAATGATGATGATGATGCTCCTAAATATGCCATTATAATCTTTGTTATAGGATTTCTTTAAAAATGCTACCTGGCTCTAATACAACCTATTAGTCTCTAATGGCACCGCAGAGAGGAGAAAATGTAAATCAATCGATAATAGTTTGTCAAACAACCCTTGCCTACATTCACTCCTAAGACTCTTCTTGGAATTCCATTATAATTCTTCTTTCAAGGTGAAGAATGAACTTTATACAATTTTTTAGAAAAGAAGAACCCTTTTACAATCTTCTTCTAAAATGAAGAGAAAATTTAATATTACTTGGATCACCCCAAGTATAATAATATATTGCCCCAACTAAATATTATAACTCAAAATATTTCATTTGATAACTCTAAAGTGGTTCACTCACACAAATATAAAACAATGATGCTCAAACGATTGAAAATACTTAAAAATATGTGTATAATATACCCAAACACTCCTAGATTATAAAACTGATGAAAAAAACACCTATTTATAGTATTTTGAGACTCCTACTAGCCATTGGAGCTATTAAATAGCCATTATAATGCTTACTTATAGTGCATTGGTTGACCAGTATATCATATTGGTTCACCAATATGAATTAAAAACATCAAATCAACTAGTATACATTAAAAGCACCAAATTCACTATCTATTGAGACACTAGTTGACCAATATGAAACATTGCTGAACCAATACATCAATTGATGCTACAATAAACTCTCAGTATATCACATTTAACAGCTTTAACTTATATTAATCAACCACTAACCTATATAAGTCAACCGATCACCCTAAAAATGTGAATTTAACAACATTAAATGCTCAAGCTTAATTTGTTAAACAAAATTATAAATTAAAAACTTCCTAAAGCGTTCCTTAAAATTTGTTTGAAAGATTAAGAGGATTTTCTATTAAAACCAAAAGCTTTAATGTCTCTTGATAAATATAAAGACTCTTACAATGAAACAAAATAAAAATATTTATACAAGATGAGTTTATAACATCAAAATGATTAAATGATATAACAATTAACATGATAAACTAAAGAATAACCTTGATAAGCCTTGAACTTCTTTTGTTATTAGTTTGATCTTCATTTTGAAGGTTGCAAATTGTAACTTTTTTTTATCAACTTCATAAGCTATCTTCTTGAGTTTATAACTTCATTTTGTTTTTATATTGCTTTTCATCAAAAGAATAAACTCATTAGTAGAAATTATATGTTGTTATCATCAAAACATCAATTGGAACGTTTCTTAGTATAAGAATGAATTTCAAAAATATGTGGTGGGAAGAACAATTTGGGTTTATGATCACATCATCACAGTCCTTGAGAAAAAAAATAACAGTATTGCCTTTACTTTGGTAACAGTTAAGAAAATAAGATAACTTAACTTGGTGACTTTGGTAGCGACTACATAAATTCAAAGTTAAGCCTTTGAATATTAAATTCTAAAACCTATCTCAAAAGTAAAGTTAGTTATCAAATTATCTCTATATTAACTACCTCATCTGATGGTGGAGATGATGATAGAGAATAGCAGTAGATATAAATTAAACAATAATGTAAACACCATTGTAAATGTCAGCAACTCCTATTACCACTTCTTCCTTCTGCATGTAGAATTGAAGAAGAAGAGCATTTATAGTTTAATATTAAATCGCTTTTTACAATTTAGTAAAAATTGATTGATTTATCACTTAATTGACCAAATTTTTATACAAAGGTTATAATATAGGCCAAACTAAAAAAATTAGTTAGTTCTTTATTATTCAAGTTAAATATGTCAGTTTATGATGGTTTTTAAATCATTGTTTTAATTAACTAAGATGATTTCCTATATAACTATATGACATTTATATATCAGCATGTCGCTTCTTAAATTTAAATGCTTTCCCAACCTCCAATGTGTAACATTTTTTTGGGAAGGTCATAGAGTTCTCATATATGGGTAAAATTTTGGTTATCAGTGTAAAATTTTTACAAAAATGGGTGATATACCATCCATTAGCAAGACTCAAAGACTTAGGGAAAGAATGGAAGGTTCAACCTTTGAAAGGCAAGCATCGAAAGAGTCGAAGCATCCTATTCTTTAGTCATCTAAAAGTGTCACTTTAAAAGGTATGAAATCCTAAGAAATAGGGATTTTGAACTAAATAGGTTTATCTAATCATATAGCATGGTACAAATATGCTTTATTGTGAAACTTTTGAAAACAATTGATAATTTGAGTTTTAATAATTTTTGTCAAATCCATGAAGATGTCAGTACATTGAACTCACGCTAAAAAATTTTAACAACTTTTAAGTTTGATAGAGTTATTAGAATGAAAGAGTTGAATGGTATTGTTTTTTGAATTAGTGGGGAAATTTTATGATATCAACCTTTAAATTTTATATGAAGCATGGGTTTTATTTTCGGGACTATGAAAATATTTAGATATCAAACTTCTAAATTTGACTTCCTTGAGGATGTCAACACAACCCTAGAGTTCTAGTAAAATATTTCTTATAAAAGTTATTACTATAATCCTTTATAAACTAAGGCCTCATACATTTATTCACTAGTTTTGAGGTTTTTGCATTGCTTAGTTACCTACACCTTTTTTAATAAAAGAGAGAATAGAGGGTGATGACATTATGAGAATCATTCTATTTATGGTGCTTTTAAAAGGTCACCATTATAATTTGACTTTCTTTTTTGAAAGCTACTTATATACAATAATTATGAGAAAAAAGAGCACAATATATAGAGGGTCCTTTATAATAAACTTAGTAAAGAACTTAAGGATTTTTCATACACTTCCTTACATGAACATTATATTCATAATGCCTGACCTTGATGTTGAAGCTATTTACCACGTAAGGAATGTTAAGGTAGTTAGGATATAATACGTTTTAAATGAAACTAAAGATTTTGGGGTCAATGCTAATAATCAAAAGATGGATGATGTTGATAAGATTATTAATTAAACATCATAACACCATAAGGAAGAGGCTCTAGCAAATATAGATGTTTGAGTGCCTCCTATTATAAAAGCATTTCGAGCATAATAAGAGGGAAATACTAAAGAATTTAAAAATAATAGAGTAAAGATAAATAGAGATGTAATAACTATCACAGGATTATAACATCCAATTGGGGTGGATAGAACATACTATGAATGAAATTTGCTCCCATATTGGATATTAGCTACCATCGAGCAGCTTTCTCGTCTTGATATGGATAAAATATTAATGCTTTAGGAATTTTTCCTCCTAAGTGTAAGAGAAAATGATAGTGTTAGACTCCATATTTTCCTTTGTTATGCAATATTTTTCTCTACCCTAAAAAATGTACAAATGAACGTCATTAAATGGAACATATGTTTGTTCTAATATTGGACTTCACATATTTTTTTGTTATGGATTGGAAGAATAGTGCAATGATTTCATTTTTATTATACCAACCAAACATTAGCTGGGTTAATCACATGATCACGTGGTTATTTCAATCAATAACAAACTTACTTATAAGAAACTTTAATTTTAGTCCTATACTAAATTTACAAGAAAAAGGAGGATATTGATGTTACGAATAGCAACATAAATCACTTATAAATCTTATGATAAAAAATCCATTAAGGATATGTTTATGTTATCAGTGGTTGACTATAAGGATTGTCAACAAAAAAATTAAAGACATGGTAAACATCAACTAATTGATTTAGATACATTCAAATCTCACTATTTAGCCTTGTTCATAACCCCAAGTATAAGATTAGACAAAGAAGATAAGGATAGATGCATTAAACATGATGCAAAACATCTAACTTAAGCTATAAATGCTACTCTTCCATTATTTGTACGAACATGGAAATATTCTAGTATATGGCTGAAATGAAAGGTTACATAAAATATAATTATTTTAGAGAAGTTTGTTACTACGAAATTGATTATGATGCCAAAGTTAAGACATAAGACATATAGTAAGGTAAGTATACTAGATTATATAAAGCCATATATGATGTATTTAACTTGTTATAATCCCCATGGAATATAAAGATCACATCTTATCTATAAAATTTTTAGTTCCTTTAAAAACAATTGCTTACTCAGGTTCTTAATAGTGGTGCGAATCATATTAGCATAATGAGATTGATTTTGCATTGAAGAAACAATCAATCTTTACTAACACACAACATTTTACTAATTTAAATGATATGGATTTTTTTTATTCATTACAGATGAATGAAAAATGCTAATTCTTTAATACGTGATTGAACTTACCCAACAAAGTAGCAAATTTTCTCTTGAGTTTTTAAGGAGGAAGTCAATTAGTTGCACCTAATGGACATATGATTAAAGTTAAAGGATATTGGATGTAAATATTGTTGCATTAGTTTTAAAACTTTTCCTTATAAGTCAAATGTCAACAAGTAAAAATGTATATAAAGATCACCATTAACACTAAACTTTTTCTTTTTGTTCAAATATGAACATTATATCTCTTAAAGAAAAACATGAGGAAATTATTGTAGTTGGGCCTTTTGAAAATTAAAGAACAAAATACACAAGTATTGAAATAATTTGATTGAAATAATTGTTTAGGACTACAAATTTAGAAATCACCTTACAGCTTTATGTGGGAGTTCATCTAAATATCTTAATACAAATATATTAGGCTTATGGATCATAAGGTGACCTAGAATAACATTAGTGAGAAGGACATTGATGTCAAATATGAGCAACTTCTTTTTGACAGATAACTTTATTAAAACATTTATCAAATGACATGGATCACCATTCATAACTCTTCTTTTCCTTATTTGTCTAACATAGAATTGCTTAATACTCCTATTCACCTTATCCTCTTCGTTGGTGTTTTTTACTCTCCTAAGTAATAGTCTATAAAATTTCTTAGTATTTTCTTCCTTTTCATAGGATTTTGTAATATTCCTTCAACTCTTTGACCTCTTTGAAGGTTGTCTAGCGTCTTTCCATTCTTTTAGTATAAGCCTTTGCATTACATTATTAGTATCAACATGTACAGGGGCATAATTGACCCCATCTCGCCTTCTCTTCTCTATGCCACCTTATTTTTCTGACTAAACCAAATCAATAATTATTTCTATTCTTTTAACATCTGAATTTGATGCATTACTAACATAATAATTATCCATTCAACAATTTCCCACAATCAATGGTTGGTTAGGTGTTTCAAATTAGGCGTCAATTTTTCAAAAAAGATAACTAATGGAAAATGTTTTGTTGCACCAACAACCAAATATGATTAGATTAGGTAATCAAATTATTCATGGTTAAAAAGGGTTGAAGAATATATTACCTCATAAATACATTTTCCATAAGAGTAAGGATACGTCATTAAAAAATTATGAACCCCAATTGCAAATGGTTAACACACGTAAGAATAAGGATAAATATTGTATGGTCAACCTTGTTCACATTATAGAATCTATGAATGCCTAATTAAAAGAATACGATCAAATATACGGGTATGTATATAACATTATAAGTCATGCATTGTTAAAAACACTTTACAAAATGTCTATATAGTCAATGATTTTTACGTTATACAATCCATGAATGGCTAATTGAATGAATAGGCTTAAATACATGGGCATGTATATAACAATATAAGTCATATGTATTATTAGACATGGTGCCCTACACACTTGTGTCATTAACTTTGTTTAGGTTAGAGAATCCATAAACAACTAATCTCGGAATATGGGCTTGTACCATAATATTTGAACACTTAAGAATTACATGCATGTGTTATTAATTTCATATTCATAAATTAATTATTACAAATTGGATATGATGCAGTACCATAATATTTGAACACTTAAGAAGTTATTTAACTAAATTACGAGTTTATAATTTAAGAATACCAAGGTTCTATACAAAAAATAACATAACTTAGAGTATATAATACTGCAACCACATTATATTAGTACCAATAACGTGTTACAAAATTGGTTTTATAGGTTTTAGCACTGACTTGACTTTAACGTGACAATAATGTTATTGAACACAAAATATATCATGTCTCTAAATAGTTCTGGTATGATATATAAATATCAAAGTTTATACATTTTTAAGTATTAGCCAATGATATATATTAAAATTTTCATAAAAGGTTCCATGTTTAACATCTAAGATCAAATGATTCCATATTGATTATTTAGTCTCATGAGAAATTGATGACCTTTTTCCTATTTCTATTCTGCTAAGATATATTTTCCAATACGAAATGTACATGAAGAATTGGTATAGTAGGTTATTAACTCATTCCAAATATCTTTAATTTTGGTGTAGTAGGCTGCCTTATAAAGGTGGCAATAAGTTGGGTTAGTTTGGGCCGCTTGTGATCTGAGTCCAATTTAAAAATTCTTTTAGGCTAGCTTTGATTAAAACCTGATTAGGCTTAGAATGTTTAACTCGAGTCTAAGCCTGATCAAGCTTCGACTAGTCCAAACTGCCTAAAAGTCTTATCTAATCCAATAAATAGTTAGGGGTTTTATAAACAAGTAAAAAATAGAAAAATTCTAAAAAAACTAGGGAATCATACACTAATTTTTGATATTCTATAATATGAGTCAGAGCCTTGATAATCTTCAATTTGTCAATAGGATCCCTGCAGTATACATTTGAACATCTGATATTCTTTAAACTATATTTTCTCATCTAAATCATATAAAAATCATTTATCACTTGTAATAAGAATATTAGCTCTATACTGGCTTCATTTAAGCAGAAGAAGAATTCCTCTAAATAGAGTCGGTACAAGTTAATTACAAATAATAAGTTACTTAATCTGATAATTGTGGAAGTTTCCAATCTTATGGGCCAAACTTGATAAAATAAAAGAAGGAAATGAAGAGGAGACTAGAAAGGTACAAAAATAGAGTTGCAAAGAGGGAGAGAACAAAATAATATAGTAGGTATAAGTGTTGGACTTATTGTTTCATCAACAAAACTGTGACAATAGTTCAATTTTTATTTTTGTTTTGATAATATATACTCATTTTGTTTATATATGTAAAACATATCATTTAGGCCTTGTTTGGTAGAGGGGTTAGTAATAGAACGGGATGAAACGTAACACACTTTTATCATTTAATTGAGGGTTTTATAATGGAATGGAATGGGATGGGATGGAAGCGGAGGGTTTCATGTTACGTTCCATTCCATCATAAACAATGAAAATAAGAAACCTTCGATTTGGGGGGTTTAAGATGGACCGTAAACTAATAAATACATACTACCTAATATGACCTTAATAATTTTTCTTAATTCTAATTATTTCTTCTAACCCTAAAACCTTTTTTCCCAAACTCAGTTATTACGATCTACAAGTTTATCACTCTCAATAATATTTTTATATTATTAATAAAAATTGTGTATAATTAATAAAATTTTTATTAATGAAAAATTGAAGATATATAAAAATTATCCTTTAATTGTTTGTATATTTTTTATATAAATAAATAATTTTAAAATATAAAT
>JAOTJB010034842.1:0-10250 GCA_027123815.1 Erythroxylum minutifolium
ACTGACTCGAGGTCGTTTATGTCAGTTGACTTTCCCACTTGATCACGTATGGCGGATGACCTATAATAGATAGTAACTTCGATTACTATCCGTATTTCTCACGATAAGTCATGCCTAACATTCCTAGATATCCCTATAGATGCCAACCATGCTTTGATACCAACCAACTGTAACACCCCACCACCATAGAGTATGTACTAAAATACCCTGAGGATATTTCAGTACATACCCTATAATAATGACATGTTAGAGCACTCACAACACTCACTTAATCATGGCATCATCATTCTTTATTCTTTTATAAAACATCATAAAGAAAGACACAATATTTTAAAACCAAATTTCTCTTTTCATTTTATAAAAACCGAATTTACAAAGCAGCTTTCAACATCTATACATCATACATGTACACTGAAAGTTTCCAATATCATCTGAGTACGTACATTATCAAGCCTAATACAAAAATATGCTACATGAATGAGGAAATTTACACAACGTCTAACTAAACACTTTAGCCTCAGCTGACCGGCCTTTAAGCCATGTCTTCAATCCAAAAGTAGTACTGATTCTCTTCTAACTTGACTTAGAAGCTAGTCTCTCTTAGACCTGAAATGTCAACAAGCAATTTTGGGTGAGTTTTGCGAACTCCTTGAGATAACCATCATCGATGGCTCACTCAATTCATGCAACACATCAACACATATAACATATAATTCACATCCTAGCACTTTACATGGAGCATCACATATCACATATCACATATCACATATCACATTCTCATTTAAATATAAGATACCAATACATTTTAATCAATCAAACACATGTATTAAAATGTATATGCAATGCTTATGAGACTCACTTTCACTTATTAATGTTGTTGTTGTGACCAAGTGCATTTTTACCAGCCCATGTCTCCTGTGGATATTAAGCTATATTAGATAATTTCCTACATCCCTTAGAGGATACTAGGTATATTCACAACTGAGCCTGAGGCTCTGATCATAGCATGAGCTTTAAGCTCTTTATACCGGTGACTACGATCACAACTACTTTTATCTTGCATGCATTCATGTAATGGAATGACTCACATTTTCATATTCTCAATTAATCACATGATTTTACATTCAAATTCAGAACACATTTATCATCAAACCCGGGTCCAGTATTCAACAAAATTATTGAATAATATTTTTTTCATCCAATTCATATACAAAGAGCACTTCAATATCATAGTCATTTATTAAGTCTCGTACCTTCATTGTCTAGCATCAACATAATCAAATCACATTCATATCATCATTCAAAACATATTCTAAAGCAAACACTTAATTATGTGAAACTATCTAGGTTACTCACAGTTTGCTTCAGATAGCTTATTGCCTCGATGTCTTGGCAATGCCTGGATGCACATGATCTATTTGCTCCTCTATATCATATAACACACATTTACACACATTACAACATTGTACAATTATATAAGTACTCATTTCTACACACATATATATGGATTATGTATAATGCATGTTCAATGACAATCCTAGGTACATTTCCTTAATATGCGTCTCAAATTCAATTAACATCATCTTTCAATCATCCCTTAATACCTAATATACTTTCCTTACTTTAATCGCTTTATTCATCATCTACTAGGCTCATTCAAGATCTCATTCAAGCCTAATTACATTATAGGAAAGCATTGACAAGTTAATAAGTTATCTATGTACATGATTTGGGACAATAGGCATAACTTTTGTGATAGATGTCTGTCAAATTAAGGTCATTTTGTATGGTTTCAAAGAGAACTTTGAGTTCTACAACTTCCATGAAGACCCTAAAATGAGGTTTAGTCATTAAAAGGGTCAAAATCGTAAGTTACTGTAGCTGTCCCTCGAATGTCTACTGAGCGGACATGTATGTCCCTCCAAATGGACATGAACAAAGTTGGAACACTAAAACTCCCAAGAAGGTCCACCTAGAGGACACGTATGTCCCTCCAAACGGACATTTACTAGAAAATTCTAGATTTTTAGCTCCTATAATCACATATAACAAATCCTATGTATATCCTCTCATTTCTACTTCAACTTCTCTTTATTATTGCCTCCATTCCAATTCAAAACATCCACAAAACATAATGTCCACAAAACATCTCATCCACAAAACACGTCATACAAGATTATTGATCATAATAAACAAACAAACATTCATACTTAAACATTCATCCTCAATTTTTTGCAGATGTTCAACTTAGATATTATCTTTCTTTCACCTCTAATTGATCAACTTAACTTAATTTCATCATTCATAAAATCCTATCTCTTTCCATAGTATATCCCAATTTCAATCCAATATCATTTATACTCAATTAACATCCATGCTTAATCATAAACACCAAAAACAAGACATATTCCTATACACTTCCAAACATCAAAATTTCTGCACATCTTTCTACTTCATTTACACCTTCTTTTCATTCCTAAATATAATTCTAATTTACCTTATTTCAAGACATCATAATACGCTTTCTTATAAGCTCTAAACTCATTTTAATTCATCTCTAAACAATCAAAGCAATCCATATTAATATAAGGAAAAAATAGAGCATAAAACCAACCATTCACTAATTAAATTTTTTGCACTTTTTTATACACCATTTTCGTAATCTCATTATCATAATTGGTTTTTCTCCCAAACAATTCATGAATAACATTAACACCCTACAATTTAGAACATATTGTCTTTATTATTAATCCATCCACATATCATACACATAAAATTCCATAATCAAATCATCAATCTCAAATTACTCATCAAATCAGTTAGATTTAACATTACCCATAAGGATTAAAGCATAACTTACTTGATTTATCTCCAAAATCTTCAAGATTTCACTTAGCCCTAGCTCTCCTCATCACCCATGTTCATCATCATCCAAGAGTGATAAGGTTGGGTCTTTAGTGAGAATGAAAGAGAGAGCAAGTTAAGAGTAGTAAGCGAAAGATGGGAGCGTTAGGTGCAACGTGTATATAAGTTGGAGAAGCAAAATCGTGAAGAAAAAAAGAGAGGAAGAAGGTGATGAAGCTTATAAAGAGAGGGAGCGAAAAGCAAGATGAAAACACTTAAATTTGTCTTTCAATTAAAGAGTGAATAATAAAATGAAAGACCAATTAACAATAAAGTAGTCTTTCACTTAGTGAAAGTAACGTGAATGAAGACATGGTGTGGTAGGTGACATTGTCACTTGCCACATGTCCAATTTCTATGGATTTCACATTATCCTCTTATTTAACTAGTCCATTTAGCTGTAATTTCTACTCCAATTGTCTCCCAATTTTCAATGATATATGTCATTAAATCCAATTGGCATTTATAAAAATTTACATTGCCATTTGACATTTATTTCTACTGTCATTTATCATTGTCCTACCACTTGGCATTTTTCCTAGTCTAAAAATACCCAAAATTTTTGAAAATTTCCTAAATTTCACTAAAAATTTCTAAATCAATACTCATACTCACCAATTCGGTTTCAATACATATAAACCACAATTCACATCAAAAATCACATTTAAAAATCAATTATACTCGAAAAATGTCAATGAATGCATGTACAATCATTTTACTGTGTGCAATTATCAATATTCACATGTGTGTGTATGTTATATGATGCATGAGCATGAAATGTACTTTCTAACTTCTCAATAATATTGCTTGTATAGAATTCTAAGATCCTAACCCTTAACATGGGATAACGGGATGTTACAAAAAGGCTTCAATTTGGTCTAATTTGGTGAAAATTAGGTCTTTTATACAAGAATTACATGAACTAAAGTTTAAGCAATAATTTCCATCTTAATGTAAAAGTGAGTTTAATAATTGATGAAAATACTCGAATAAATTTGCCCTAGCCAAAGGACTACATACCAAACTATAGACCAAGATTCAATAAGACATATTTTTATAAGTGGTTGAAGCATTCCTTAGGGAAGTTCACTAACAACTCTTGTAGAGATGCCTTTTAACCATAACTTACTAGAACATCATGGTATAGTATCATATGGTGTAAAAAATATTTAACCAGAATCTCCTTTCATATGTGGCTTGCCTATAAGGAGAAGATGGCTGCCAAAGAAAAACATGAATTCTTATTCAATTCACCTCTATTCAATCTCTATTCCATGAGCTAAGACATTACAACTCACTTATTCTTTAATTGTGATTTCTAGAAATACATATGGAGCAGTATACAACATATTTGCATAATAGAGAGGAAGAGTGTCACCTACCAAGATGCTTTCATAGTAATAAAAGATGGGAGAGGGACTTCCAAAGTAGACAAAACATGTATGACCATAGTTTTAGGCACTACAATCTACCACATTAACAAGGAAAGGAAACTTAAGAATATTTAATGGATACGCCAATCATAAAGAACAAGTGTTGAGGTACCTCATTAATGGAATCAAAGAACAAATATTAAAAATTTAGCTTAAGGATATTAGTCCAAGGTTAAGCAATTCCTTGAATTTGTGAACACTACAGAAGGAAAAATTAAAGAATGGTGAGCAGATCATGATCAAAAAAAGGATAAGAGATTCATCACTCTATTAACTCTTGAGTTTAGTTGTAAAATAAAATGAAAATCCTAAAACAGAATGGCGAAACTGAAGTTTACACTGAGTCCATTTTTTGGAGCTCATATGCCACAAGTAGGCAGCCAGGAGAAGGTTATAGGTCAACGTGCATGTGAAGAATGAAATGGTACCTCTCTTGCCCACACAAGCAAATTTCCAATGCTTACATATTTTATATCATATTCATATTTTCATACTTCTTAAATTTTCTGTTTTTCGTTAACATCGAAGCAGTAGAATTCTTACAAAGCAAACATGATATTAAATTCACAGAACATTTTTTTCACATTCACAATAATTCAAAACAAGCATTTATACACACAAAATCAAATAATACAACCCATCATCACAAGAACTATAAACATATTACCCACCTATTTATTCGTAACTTCAAGATCAAGTTTGTCCTTCCTCTTGTTCATGCCCTCAAGTTTCTCTGTTCCCTTCAAACAAACATATTTTTCATTCAAACAACATGTACGAATAGAACTTCCCTTAAGCTCTATTATCCAAAAATGAGCTTAGACTTAATCTACTCTTGATTTAACTAAGCGAAACAAACTAATGTCTAGTAGAAAACCCATGCTCCTTTTTCCATTCATTTTTAGCACATAAAAACCTAGTTTCACTGGTTTCTTCTTCTATCAAAACAAGAAAAAAGATAAAGGCTTACCTAAAACTCAAATTAACCTTCTTCTTCTATTTCTTATCTCCTTTATCTTTCTTTCCTTCTTTTTCTTTTCTGGTTCGGTTTTTGCTTCTCGTCTTCTACTTCTGTTTACATTTTCTTCTCTCTTTCTTTCTTATTTTACATAACTGCCTCTTTTTTTCCATAACCTCTCAAACATGTCTCTCCCTTTTCTCTTGTTGTTACACGACTCTCTTCCTCTTTGTCTAGTTTCTTCTAGGTTCTTTTCTTTCTTTTTTAACCTCACGAACACGTCTCTTTCTTTCTTCACTCACACACCTTTCATTTGTTCTTCTCTTATTAATCTAAAACAAACTCTAATCTTCTAAACTTACCTTTTGTATTTACTCTAATACCTTCTAACTCCTTAACCTAATTCTAACCTTCCATTTAACCATATGTAATTAAAAATATTCAGAAATAAACTCCATAAATTTCTAATTTAAGAATTCTAATTTTTACTCATGACAAAATGCCAACAAATTCTCATTTAATAATTCTAACTTCCAAGAAAAGTTCGGGATCCAACAATTCTCCCCCTCAAAATTCTTACTTGAGTGATCAAACAAATGAGGGTAATGTTGCCTTATGTTTTCCTCAGTCTCCCAAGTAGCTTCTTCACTCGAATGATTTCTTCCAAATGACCATATCCAGCATAATCGCTCGATTTAGTTGCTTATTCAAATACCCTACTATCTTAACTGATTCCTCAATATATCTTAGGTTTGTCGCAATTTCACTACACTTTTTACCAAATTGCGATACACCTTGTTAAGGCGATACAACACTCTGAAAACACTTTTATCTTCTACTTGCTATTCCATATCTCTTCAGTGATGATCCGCTTACTCTTCTATTTTTCTTAAGTAGTGCAAATTCTATTACAAATTAATTTTCACATCATATGCAATAATTCACTTACATTTATCATATACAATTGCTTTCACATTTCAATTTTATCAGGCCTAAGTTCCTTTAATAATAACAACAACATCACCTAAAATTTATGGACCTAATAATATAGGTAAGCTACTTTAGATTACACAAAATTCATGCACTCTCTATAGCATATTCAACTTTTTATGCCTGAGTCCTATTTCTAACTAACTCTAATAGTTACTTCTGATTTGTTTAATAGTCATTCATTCCCAGAAATGGAACATTTAATTTACGGGATATGATTTGATAAAACATCTCTATCATAAGAAGGTTTCTCACCTCAATCATCTACACTGTTTCCATAATCTTTATCAATCAATTATATTCATCATGGTTGTTTTAGTCATTCTTAATATCTCATTAAGATCATTTTCAAATGTTCACGATATTTTAATAAATTCAATTACTGTCACACTTTACATGATCAGAATATTCTTTATAATAAAGCTTAATAAAACAAGAGGCATATTCATTTAGTCTTATATTTTGGTATGTACCATCAAGATTATTACATCTTATATAGAAATGTATTTTTGACAGGTCACCAATTAATATCTCATGCTAATTATACTTCAATCGTAATTGATTCTGAACAACCTCTGAATATTCTACGACTATTCAAAAGGTACTTCTCCATAGTAATTACCTTTTCAACATAACCACCTATTCCCATATTTCCATTGCGTTACTCGCATTCATCTCATGATTTTAACTATAGGGATCATAAATTACCTCCTATACCACATCCAAATATAGATTTCATATGTGCTCAATCATATTATCCACCAATGTAACCACATTATCGGATATGTAATCATAATAACTAGTTAAAATAATCTTGAGAACTTCTACATATATCACTATCATTAATTTCATCTTCCATATGTACGTTTTAATCAATTTAGAATTATAGACACATAACCATCTTGAAATTCTAATCTCAAATCCACTAACACAATCTTATACCAAATCATAACCCTTATCAGATTAATTAGACAATCATTTTAAATTCCAAGTTCAACCTTTTAATTTCACTTTGCTTGTACACTTTAAATCTTGTCATTTCTACCTATGTCTCTATTTCTTTCTTAATTAATTCATGAAAATATATTCACATCCATATCAATTCAGTACATATCCATAACAAAATTCTGTTACCATATTCATTGATATAACCACAAATACTGAATCTATGTCTAACATATCGGGCTACATAGTATTTCTTATTTGTAGATATCCACAAACTTTCATTGTCTTACACTCTGACAAATCACCATTCTTCTCATTGATTCTAATAGCTTAAACTCTTAACGAAAGCTCATACATGTGATTCATGCAGTTGTATTTACTGGGATTTTATACTCATCAGTACCCTTCTCTAATGGTGGGGAATTAGATGCAGCAGATCCTTGCAAAACCTCTCGTGTTCTTCTAAGAGGTGGCATTTTACTCCTTTAATCTAAACATTATCTTTTAGCTTACTTTTCCTTTTAATCTTATTTCCTACATGTATGCATGATTTGCATGTCACTTAATGCAATCAATAAACTCAACAATGCAAACAAATAATTTAACACTACAAACACTTTATCACACATCATATATTTTATAGTATAACACATTCTAAGCCTAGGAATCCTTAGAAACCACGGGCTCTGATACCAAAGCTGTTGGCCCGGGTCTCGGTTCTTATTTCAAGGCTACAAGACTCCAAAATTAGGGGACTTTTTAAAATTATATATATATATATAACTAACATTAAGATAAAAAAGAATTAAATACTTGGTGGGAGTAAAAACAAATAAACAAACAAATAAAAAAAAGAGAATGTCACTACCATGACAACAAAAGTCATGGGCGTGACTACCAGAAGTCGCAGTCGTGCTTGTGCACGATCACGACATTAATGAAAAATTACAGTTGTCGCGATCGTGTAACTCTGCTGCACACTCCGACTTCAAATCATCATAAATTTCAATCCCAAACTCTAAAAATTATAAACTTTATGTCGTTAGAAAGCTAAGAGAAAGAGCTACAACTTTCATGAAGAAAATTTTGTCTAATTATTCCTAGATCATTGCAGTTTATTCATTAAGGATTCAGAACACATTTTCATACCTTCTTTTCTCTCTACTGTCAATATACATTCTTACAAAAACAAAAGACCTTAATCCAACAAACATAATTCATACAGATAAGACTCCTAATAGAACAGACTCCCAACCTAACCATTTAATTAAGAAAAATCTATTCAAAAGCCCTCAACAACTAGCAATTTTATTCCCAACCAAAAAATATAGCAATTTAACTGAAGAGGAATTTGGACATGAACAGATGAATATTTCTTCTAACTCTTACTGTCATTCATTTTTAAAAAAAACAGCGTTTATACATAACTTCAATTACATATTAAGAGTCAAAATAGTACCATAATACAAAAATACAATCATGAATGCATGATTTCAAAGCTACCTAAGGTATTTGAATTAACTTAGTTACAAAAGATAAAAATTCTTGAAGATTTGCCGAAGTTTTTGCAAGGTTCACTATTGATCTGCCGATTCTTGCACTTGAGAGGTGTAAAATGATGGGGTGAGTTACAAAGCTCAGTGGCTAAGATATTTATAGTCATCGGTGATAAGCCACACACATACACAACCAAGCATATTTATATACACCAATCCAATTCACAGAACACTTAACTTAAATTACAGTCACATGATCCATATCGTATATTTTACAATCATTAAACAAAACATTCAATTATAAATCATGCTCAGCAAATCACAACAAAGTACACAACAATATGGCTCGAGAGAATCCCAAAAAACATAATGGTGAAACTGAAGTTTACATCATGAATGAAATGAGTCCATTTTTTGGAGCTCATATGCTACAAGCAGGCAGCCAGGAGAAATTCATAGGTCAACGTGCATGTGAAGAACGAAATGTTACCTCTCTTGCCCACACAAGCAAATTTCCAATGCTTACATATTTCATATCATATTCATATTTTCATGCTTCTTAAATTTTTTGTTTTTCATTAACATCGAAGCAGTATATTTCTTACAAAGCAAACATGATATTAAATTCATAGAACATTTTTTCCACATTCACAATGATTCAAGACAAGCATTTATACACACAAAATAAAATAATACAGCCCATCATCACAAAAACTATAAACATATTACCCACCTATTTACTTGTAACTTCAAGATCAAGTTTGTCCTTCCTCTTGTTCATGCCCTCAAGTTTCTCGGTTCCCTTCAAACAAACATATTTTTCATTCAAACAACATGTACGAATAGAACTTCCCTAAAGCTTTATTATCCAAAAATGAGCTTAGACTTAATCTACTCTTGATTTAACTGAGCTAAACTAACTAATATCTAATAGAAAATACAGGCTTCTTTCTCCATTCATTTTCAGCACATAAAAACCTAGTTTCTCTGCTTTCTTCTTTTATCAAAACAAGAACATAGATAAAGGGTTACATAAAACTCAGCTGAACCTTCTTTTTCCACTTTTTATCTCCTTTATCTTTCTTTCCTTCTTCTTCTTTTCTGGTTCGGATTCTGCTTCTCTTCTTTTACTTCTTTCTACATTTTTCTACTATCTTTCTTTCTTAGTTTACATGACTCTCTATTTTTTCCCTAACCTCTCAAACACGTCTCTCCCTCTTATTATTACACAACTCTCTTCCTCTTTCTCTAGTTTTTTCTAGGTTCTTCTTTTCTTTCTTTCTTAACCTCACGAACACGTCTCTTTCTTTCTTCACTCACACACCTTTCATTTGTTCTGCTCTTATTGATTTAAAACAAACTCTAATCTTCCAAACCTACCCTTCCATATTTACTCTAATACCTTATAACTCCTTATCCTAATTCTAACCTTCCATTTAATCCATGTAACCATATGTAATTAAAAATATTCATAAATAAACTCCATAAATTTCTAATTTAAGAATTCTGATTTTTACTCATGAC
>JAOTJB010034850.1:0-10249 GCA_027123815.1 Erythroxylum minutifolium
AGATGAATGACTTTCAAAAATCATAGCAAGAACTTAACATTCCAAGCTTTTACTCATGATCAATCAACATTTAATACTTTTAAAAATCGAGCATACTAATGGTAGACATGGAAAATGTGTTTAACTTTAATATATCTATGAGTACACTCAATATTATTCATGATCATAATAATCCACAACTTTTCATATCATTTCATTTCTCCACCACTAAAGGTCACATGCAAAATCATGGTTCAAATGACTTTTCAAGGTTATAATGTGGGCAAAAGTAAGATAAGATGTATTTGGGTTAAGTAGTATGAAAGCCATCAAAGCTAGTGAAACAAAAACAACCCTCAATGTAACATTAATTGCAAAAGCCAAAATTTCCTCACAATTGTTTAAATCAATTATGATGAATGCAAAAATGATGATTCATAACTCAAGTTCAAGCTTTTGTACACAAACCACATTAAGCATATACCAATCCGAAGAGATCACTCATACAATTGATGACAATACATTTAAACCACAAAGAGTTAACCTTCCCAGCCAATAACTAACTCATATATAATATACTCAAATAACCCATTCAATACAACTTTAGGAGAATGCATTAATCATAAACAACTTTTCAACACATATGAACTTTCTCTTTGGTGCATTTATTTAAACATATATTTTCTTTTCTTTTCTTTTTCTTTTTCTTTTTCTTTTTCTTTTTTTTCTTTTTCTTTTTCTTTTTGCTTTTTGCCTTTTGCTTTTGGCTTTTTGCCTTTTGCTTTTTCTTTTCTATTTTTCTTTTGTTTATATATATATATATATATAAACACTAAAAGAAACTACATTAACATGGGAATTTTAAGGATAAGACATAAAATAGCATCCCAACATTATAACCAACCCACATATATGTCACTCCTACACTTATACTTTTGTATATTCATAAACTCAATAATCACAAATGCTCCACTAGCTTTATGGCTTAGGTAGGACATTTGGTTACGCTTAAAGCATATAATGTGGTTTATACAAAAATAAAAGGAATAAAGATCAAAGGGGCTTATCAAAAGGAAAATAAGATAATGGGTAAGCTATTTGGCTAATGTAGTTCAAAAAAGCAAAGAATGCTTAATCATCTCCATATTAATGCATGTGATAAAAATATGGTCTTGAATAGAAATTCAAGACAAAATAAGGATGTACATGTGATGAAGGTCACACATAAACAAAGACAATAAGACTGATATGAATGTGTCAGTCTATAAAGGTTCAAAATCTCATTGACTTTTGTCTATCAGTAGTCACTACTCTTATAAAGATAATGCACTCAACCAATCATAAGAGTAAAAGTACATGATAAAGTTTCCATAAGATTCTTTAGTCAATTCATTCTCTAGTCATGACTCTATAATCCTAAAAGCAATAGAAAAATGAGAAAATTATTATTTGTTTTATTTTATTTTCTCTCATTTTGATTGAAAGCTTAAAACAAGTAAAAACAAACAACTAACATAGAAACATACATGCATATAAAAAGAAATGCAAAATGTAAAGTAAAGAAAGCTACTTCCCTTGGGTTGCCTCCCAAGAAGTACCTTCGTTTGGGGTCACTGGCTCAACTCTATATTTTCTCCTCATGTGTCAAAATTATGATCTTTCGGTATCACAGCTTGAGCTCTCTCACATGAAGTTCTTCCGGATAGGGCCTTGGTTGATAATTATTCCCATTCAACTTTTTCCCTAGCCTTAGACTCTTAATCTCTACTGAGTCTATACACTCGAGAAATATTTTGAATAATTATTCATCTTTTTCTTCTTCGTTTAATTCTTCCAACATGCTAGGTAGAGGTGAAAGGTCAGTCTTAACAATAAATTAAAACTCAGTACTTACCTCCGAGCTAAAAGATATGTCTTTTTCTGCTTCGAGCTCCTCCTTAACTTCTTCTTAACACGTAATTCCTTGAGTAGTGCACTCTAGATTCTCAAACTTCTTATCACTTTGTAAGGTCTCCATGCTAATGTAAGGTCTCTGTGCTAACATCCTTTGGGTATATCTTGGGTTGAAATGGTTGTGTCTCCTCACTTTGTGATGTTAGGTGGTCGACAAATTCCATTAATTAAACCGTCTAGAGTGTCAAATTCTATATTCGAGACGTTGTTTCTTGCTAGAACTGTATCATATCCTACTGAATATGCAAAGCGTTAGAAGTGACAAGGTTGACTAATTCTTCCAAGGATGTACCTGATTTTTGTTGAACTAGACCAAAATTGCCTTTCATCCTATTGGAATTTTAGAGTATTAATAATAATAGCATTAATCAATTCTTCTAGAGATGGACCTGAGTCATAATAAGAAACTTTTGGTATATACCAGAATTGTTGTAAGTCCTGCAAGCTATCAAGAATTATCCCATCCATAATTAAAATTTATATGATTGCTCCAAACATAATTATAAGGTTAGGAATGTGAATTATGAAAGAAATTACTTCTGTCCATGAATATATATTTTTTAAAAATTTTAAATCACTAACACAAAACAAAAAGTGAAAAGATCAAGAAATAACTGAAAGAAAACTAATTATGAACAAATATATACAAAACACCAATTAAAATTAAGAACAAAAACTAAACATTGCACTCCCTGGCATTGGTGCCAAAATTGGCAATGCGTCATAATGCTAGTCAAAATAAACTAGACTATTGCTATAGCAATGGTGAGTCTACGTCAATTCCACAAAGAGTGTGTGTAAATTTATTGAAATGAAATTAATCAATATTTATGTTTAGGGGTTTTGGTTTTAAAATAAGAAAATAAAATAATGCTAAACTAATTAACAAAAGAAATTTAAAGAAAACACATAAAAATAATGAAAGTGGTGAATTTGTTAGGAACCCGATTCCTTGGTTTAATCTCGACCTAAACCCTAATCAAACACATTTCATTGAATTGTTTTTCTTTTATCTCTCCTTAAACTATTAATCATAGGTTAATGTATTAACCCAAGTTTTCCCTTAGGTATTGTTTGATTAAGATACGATCGTTAATTAAACCTAGCTACCAAATAACTTAGGATACGATCTCTAGTTTTAATTGGATAGTAGCATTATAAATTAGGAAAACCAAGTAATCAAGGCAATCACCACATATAATGCATCATTTAACTTAGGTTATATTATCCCTAATGATTACGAACCATTAATAGCTGCAAATGAATTTCAAAGATAACAATTACGAATTATATTAAAATTCTAGCAATGGGTTTGTAATAAAACGATCCAATGAACGCATTCAAATCATCTTTTCACAATACCTAATGAGTTCATACACAAATAATCAAATGATAACAAGAATACGATTATCCATACACAAAACTCAAATCAATTAACATAGGATAATATAATCAATTCAATACAAGAGAAAGAAACAATAAAAACAAGAAAAGGAATGCATAACCGGGTCATTAGTGTCGATATCTCCATTGAACCGGTGTCGAAAAGCTACCCCTCCATGAGTCTCCTCATGGTGGAGAGCTTGCCTCCATCTTCGTGTTCTCTCGAAGTTCCCAAATTTCCCCCTTGATTCAACCCAAAACACCTATTTTATTCCCCATTTTGCTTTAGCCGAAAAACTCTAGCTGAAAAACCCTCTCTTTTCTCTCTTTTTTTTTATTAAAACCAACGCTTCATAAGGGAAGGCGGGAGATCAGTGTGCGTTTTGAGTTTCTCTCAAGGCAAGGCGATTCTCTCACGACTATCTCCTGGCCCTCACATACCTTCAGATCTGTTCATTCTTTCTTGCTGGGTACTTTGGTCGTTGTTTTGTTCCATTACTGGGTTATTCTATTAGGGTTTCACCAGATCTCCCACTACTGGGTGGGATTTTTGTGTTAATGCCTACTACGGTCTGGATTCATTTTCCACAGATTGGGTATTTGTAAAAGTTCCCGGAGTTGTTAATTTCGTTTTTGCACCCCACATTGGGTGGTGCGACGATGTATAGACACTATAGGGGAAACATCCAAATCTTAGGGTTTCTGAAACACACCATACGAAGGAGCGAATTTTCTCACTAGTTCTGCGTATATGGTGCGACAACGCATGGTGGTCTGAATAGCGACATCGATAACCTAACTGCTTTGGGGTTGCGATTAGTTTGCTTTGCAGGGTGGTAATCGATTTCTGGTTTGCACATCGGAGCTGAACAGTACCTTTCACCAACTGTGTCGGAGTAGGGTAAATATTGTGGGTTCTGGTTGCCTTTTTGGCTGTGTTTTCTGTGCAGGCACATTGTCTTTCCGTCGTTAGTGCCATAACAGGGGAGAGATTGTGACTTGCTAGTATTTTGTTTCCAAGGGAAGACGATTTGGAGGTCTTTCAAGATAGGGTCACAGACTCTAAACAGTGATAATCGACGTCGGTGAGTTAAGTGGGTGACGGGTTTGTGGTTTCTGATTGCCGTGTAGACTGTGTTGCTTTTCTCTGCAGGTGCAAAAGTTGACTTTAATTTGAGTGGGCAGTGGGAGTGTAAAACACAACGTGTGAACTCTGGCCCTATGGCATGGGCAAAAGGAAGAAGACTCCTCATAAGGGTCGCGATATCACAAAGGAGTGTGTTCTAGACCTCCAGAGGGAAGAGACCCCTGAACCCTTCTCTGCAGATGCATCAGGCAGTGTTCACCAATAAAGTAACCGAGCATCTGGATCCAATTCCCGACAGGGGAAACCTGAGCAGAAACGGGTTGAGAGTTACCATACTGAGTCTGAGGAAGAGGATAGTGGTTCTGAGGAAGATGACAGTACTTCGTCCAGTGAAGATTCTCTAAATGAGAGTGCCCAAAAACTTGGGACACAGGGCATTCAGCCTAAGGGAGCATCACCTGATGCTACTCAAAAACCTTCCTTTGTCAGTCTTTTTAGCAACAACAGAGATCTGAAAAAAGGGATGCAGCTACAGCGTTACAAGGTTGAGAATGAAGTAGAGATGGGGGAGGAAGACACACTCCGAATTGAAGACAAATGGGGGTTCTGTTTGGTTGGTTGTTTCACAGGTAAATTCCCTAGTATGAAAGCTTTGGAAGGTTTAACTTCGAAATGTGGAGTGCGATGTAAGATTTTACCCCATAATAGAGGTTGGGTTATATTCCAATTTGACACGGAAGAGGACTGCACTGGAGTACTAGCAGGAGGA
Source organism: Erythroxylum minutifolium (assembly GCA_027123815.1). Taxonomy (NCBI): domain Eukaryota; kingdom Viridiplantae; phylum Streptophyta; class Magnoliopsida; order Malpighiales; family Erythroxylaceae; genus Erythroxylum; species Erythroxylum minutifolium. Next base: position 5,172 of record JAOTJB010034850.1, read on the forward strand.
CCGTACATGATGTTCGAGAAAACTCTGCTGCTTAAAAAGATCCCGGATGTGTTTGCTTTCAATCATGCAGAATTCCTGGAAGTACCTATTTGGATTCAGTTCCCAAACGTTCCTTTGGAACTATGGACTGAAAGTGGGCTATCTAAATTGGCTTCAAGGGTAGGAACACCAATCTGTACTGATCACATTACCAGTGTTAGTACTCGTCTTGGGTTTGTTAGAATGTTAGTGGAAATTAATGTTGCTCAGCCTCCTACGACGAGCTTCTCTGTTAAAATGCCTGGAGGATCTCGGTATACCCAATTGGTGTTCTTTGAAACTTACCCCAGCTACTGTTATGCTTGTAAGAAGTTTGGGCATAATCCCTTTGGGTGTAAAGGTGATGGACAGAATAGCAAACTAATCCAGAAAGAGATTGAAAAGGAGGGTGGAGCGAGTAGTGATAAGTCTCCAGAAGAGCAACCCTTGAAACCTTCCACTGCTCCACGGGTACAGTTATTGCAAGACTCAGAGGTTGTTACTGAGCCTCGGCCAAAGAAGCAAGCAATAGCAGGCAGAATGGTAGGCCAGAAGAAGAATCAAAGAGACACTTCTAAGGCTACTGGTTTCAAATCAACGGGGAGTCTCACTATAGAGGGATCTTCTAAAAGTCAAAAGTCGAATCCCAGAGACATTTCTAGGGCTGCAGGCCCTTTGGAAATTTTAAATGTCGAGGGTCCTTCCAGAACCATACAGGGGAACCAGGGCAGTACTGCTACTGATAATAATAACTCGGACAAGCAACCTAAGAAATCTTCTCTTGGCATCAGTAACGGGGTGCAAAACCTGGATGCAGGAGCCAAAACTGGGGTGGACAAGGTTGGTGCTATTTCAGCTACAGATGGGACTAGTACAGTTCCGGGGGGAGATAAGGATTGTGATAACAATAATGATCCGACCTTAAACTCGGCAGAGGAAGAAGCTCACATAGATGAAGAAACTGTGATTGTCACTACGGGTCAGCATGCTTCCTCGACAGGATAGGAAGGCAAACCGAATAGAGATACTGAATGGCAGAAAGTTCAGCATTCCAAAAACTCCATTAAAGGCAAGGCAGTTGCTACTCCATCTAGGGGACCCATAGATGGGAATAACCAAAGGTGGAATCCTCCAAGGAGAGTTAGATTTGATTCATAGAGGGGACGGCGGATTATTCCCTAACAAAGGTGGTGCAGGGAGGGCTAGTAGCTCTTTTCGCAAACAAGTTATGGAAAATGTACCTTCTAAAGGAGGAGGAAAAACCTCCTCTAGAAGTCAATGAAGTTGCTCAGCTGGAACATTCGGGGTCTCAATAGGACCTCAAAACAAAACCATGTTGTTCAACTCATCAGACAACATGGTTACAAATTGGCTTGCTTATTGGAGACTAAACTTTCCTTTATTAACCTCAAGTTGATGATGGAAAATCGATTTCCAGGATGGGACTACTGTCATAATTTTGATATTATTGAAGGGGGCGGATATGTTTGATATGGGATCTGAAGTTCTTTCAATGTCAAGATATGGACATAGGAGAACAACTTATTAATTGCCGCCTCCACTGCCACACCACACAACGTACATTCATGTTGTCTTGCGTTTATGGACTCTACAACGTAACTAGGAGGCGGGAACTATGGCAGCACTTAAACTCTCTCAAGCCACCTAAGTCGTTACCTTGGCTTATTATGGGAGATTTCAACTGTGTTTGCTCAGCATCTGAAAGAATAGGTTGCCAACCACCTTCGGCATACGTCTTAAAGGACTTTCTGGATTTCCGTTTAACTCATAGGTTGGAAGATGCCCCAGCAACGGGGGAATTTTACACATGGCATAAAAAATCTCTATGGGCTAAACTAGATAGAGTCTTAATCAATCCAACATGGAGTATTCTTGGCTACGATATTTCAGCTCATATTATGACTATGATGGTAGACTTGGATCACTGCCCTATTTTAGTAGACACGATGAACATAGCAGTACATGCTAAGAAGCACTTTAAATTTTTTAATATGTGGCTCCAACACCCCCAATTTCAAGATGTCCTCTCTCGGTTCTGGGACCAAAAAGTTTCTGGCACAGCCCAGTTTATCCTCTGTCGAAAACTGAAATTACTGAAGTGCCCTATTAGCCAGTTGAATGCTGAAAATTATGGACACATATCTCCCAAAGCCAAAATGGCTTCTGATGATTTTCAAGTGGCCTATAAAGCCTCTCTACAAGACCCGAATAATGTTGAGTTCCAGCATGCAGTGACTACTAAAAGACAGTAGGCAGAATTCTTAATGGAAGCAGAACGTCAGTTTTTCTCGCTAAAAGCTAAGTGTTGGCACCTTGTTGATGCTGATAAAAGTACTAAGTACTTCCACTCAGTTGTGAGAAAGCGGATTAAACAAAATGAAATCTCTCACATTATTAAAACAGATGGGAGCAAGACAGAATCTTTGGACGAGGCTACAGAAAGTATAGTGTCCCATTTTCAAGATCTTCTTGGCACTACTACTCCTGTGAGGGATATTGATTGTTCAATAATTCAGAGGGGTCCAAAGGTAGATACAGAAATCTAAAACATGTTAATTGCTCTAGTCAGGGTGGAGGAAATAAAAAGGACACTTTTCGACATCGGTGATGACAAGGCCCCCGAGCCGAATGGGTACACTTCGGCCTTCTTCAAGAAAAACTGGAACAGCGTCGGTTGTGAATTAATTTCAGTCGTAAAGGAATTCTTTCGGGAGGGTCAACTTTTGAAGCAATATAATCATTCAGTTCTGGCCCTGATTCCCAAGAAACAGTCTGATCTGCGGGTTTCTGACTTCTGACCCATAGCTTGCCTAAATGTGGTGTATAAGGTGGTGTCTAAAATTCTTGCTGATAGATTGTCCCCAGTTGTGCAGAAAGTTATTGACCCTGCCCAGGCAACTTTTATACCTGGGCGAAACATGTTGGACAACATATTTTTAGCACAAGAACTGGTTAGAGGTTACACACGAAAACGAATCTGTCCACGGTGTATGTTAAAAGTTGACATTACTAAAGCTTATGATACAGTCTCCTGGGATTTCTTGGCAGCTATGCTGATAGCGTTAAATTTTCCTATTATTTTCATTCGGTGGGTAATGATTTGTGTGAAGACGGCCTCCTTCTCCATTTCCATAAACGGATCCCTCCATGGAATGTTCCAAGGTAAACGTGGTCTACGCCAAGGAGACCCTATGTCCCCTATATTGTTTCTGCTATGCCTGGAATATTTATCTCGCCTACTGGCTGTCCGCACTACTGACCCTTCATTTCATTTTCATCCGAAATGCAAATCTCTACGAATCACACATTTTGCATTTGCGGATGATTTGATGCTGTTTTCTAGAGGTGATAAAAGTTCTGTTCAAATACTGTTGGATGCCTTACGTGAGTTAACTGCAGTGGCGGGTTTGAAGATCCATCCTTCTAAATCCAATGTTTTTCTTGCGGGGATTCATGATCAGGCCAAAGAAGATATTTTACAATTAATTTCCTTCCCACAAGGAGAGTTTCCAGTGAGGTATCTAGGAATCCCTCTTGCCCCTTTGAAAGTTTCTGTTGCTCAATTTTCAGTGCTACTAGATTCAGTGGAGAATTATATCAATAACTGGAATGGGAAGTCACTCTCATACGCTGGCAGAACTGAATTGATAAACTCTGTCATACAAGGGGTACTATCATTTTGGTTACAGGCATTTCCTATTCCCAGTACCATGCTTGACAGAATCACATCCATCTGTAGACTATTCCTTTGGGGAGGGAAGCACTTCCGCGTGGCTTGGGATCATATCAGTCTTCCTAAAGAAGAGGGAAGCCTAGGACTGAAAAATTGCAAATTATGGAACTTGGCAATGTTATCAAAAGTCCTATGGAACACTCATGCAAAGGTGGACTCTTTATGGATTAGGTGGATACATGAGGTATATCTTAAAAGAGTAAATATTTGGGATTGGACACCACACAATAGAGATTTGCATTGATGAAAAAAATTAGGCAGATTCGGGACTTACTGGTTACTAAATTAGGAGGTTGATCAGAAGTGGAGACTAGAGTCCACTCTCTATGTACAAATGGAGTTTTTTTGTCGCAAAAGGTGTATTATTTGTTGAGAACTCATCACACAAAACAGCCTTGGATGTCCTTTATTTGGAAGAGTTATATTCCTCTAAAATACTCCTTCATTGCATGGCTTGGACTACGTAACAGATTACCTATGAAGGATCAGCTAACATTCCTGGACATTAATCGTCTCTGCAGTCTTTGTAACACCCATCTGGAGACAACAAACCATCTATACTTCCAATGTGAATTCACAGGCAACATCTGGAAAATCATCTGAGAATGGTTAGGTATGCACAGACTTATGTCCACCTTATATAGTGCAGTGAAATGGATTAAGAAAAACTATAATGGAGCAAGACTATTGTGTAAAGCTGCTCGAATAGCTTTTATGAGTACTATTTACATTATTTGGAAAATCAGAAATGCTACAATTTTAGACTCAGTTTCTTTTACCATTGATGACGTAATTGCTAAAATAAAGGTGCTGGTTTACAAAATTCTCTACCAACTGTACCCGGAAAATTTGATAACTTTTTGAATATTTGGGTTTTGCTGCTCCGTCTTATTTTTTTTTGGGATACATACAGAGGGAAGGGTCACCACACCAAAAAGTAGATTGAGTTAAGCAGAACTTGGTGGTTGGTGCTAAGAGGCAATGGGGTTACAGCGGCAGGACGGGACCAAGTTTGGTAATTTGATGAGGTGGCTGGGACTAACAAATGATGAATAGCTCCCTTGATTGTAAACTGGGTGCAGACCTTTCCAAAGAGGTGAGTTGATATTTGCGGCTAGCAGTCACATTGGTACTTGCGCGATATGACCACTGTTTTATTGGATGGCACACATGGCATATTGACGCAAGATAGTCCTTGAAGAAGGCCACGTGGAGTACAGCACTTCTTATTCCTTGTTTCTTCCTTAGCAATTACGGCATCACTTTTAAGTCTTTAGTTCAAACCAAAACTTAGCTTTCAATCACT
>JAOTJB010034866.1:0-10248 GCA_027123815.1 Erythroxylum minutifolium
ACCTGGACAACCTAGTGGCCTTTAATCAATGTAGCTTTGTTCCTGGGAGGTTTATCATTGATAACATTATCATCGCCCAAGAAGTTATTCAGTAGATGTGGAAAAAAAAGGGAATAAAGGCTTCCTCGCCATAAAAGTAGACTTGACTAAGGCTTATGACCGTCTCCACTGGGATTTAATTCTCAACATATTACAAGACATTGGTCTAGCAGTTGCACTTATTAGTTTGATCACGCAATGTGTATTGTTAGTATCCATGAAGGTATGTTGGAATGGGGAGATTACTGAGTCGTTTGCACCCGGGCGGGGCCTCAGGCAAGGTGACCCTTTGTCTCCGTATCTCTTTGTTCTATGCATGGAGAGACTAGCGCATTTGATCAACCATGACGTAATAAGAGGAGTGTGGTAGCCAATAGTACCCAGTAAAAGGGGGGCCCCTATTTCCTATCTTTGCTTTGCTAATGATTTATTCTTATTTGCAGAGGCCTTACATACTCAAATTTAGGTTATTTCCACAGTTTTACGGACCTTCTATAGGGCATCAGGACAACAGATAAGTTGTGATAAAACTAGAGTTTTTTACTCCAGTAATATAATTCGAACTCGAGCTCAATCCTATAGTCAAAGATTAGGCTTCTAACATACAGAGAATCTTGGGAAATATCTTGGCGTCCCCTTACTCCATGAACGATCCAACAAGCGTACTTGTCAGTATATTTTGGATTGAGTCCAGTAAAAACTTACTAGTTGGGGCAGTCGCTTCTTGTCCTTAGCTGGGCGCGTAACACTCACCCAATCGATGCTCGCATCTTTACCCATTTACACCATGCAAACGGTAAGGCTGCCCAGGCAATTGTTTAATGAGTTGGAGAAAATTATGCAAAACTTCATTTGGGGTTCCAAAACCAGACAACGAAAAGTGCATTTGGTAGATTGGGATTCACTCTGTCAACCAAAAAGTGCAGGTGGACTAGGGATTAGGCGAGTCAGACATTCGAATGACGCAATGCTCACAAAGCTTGGTTGGAGCATGCTGACATAAGCATCGAAATACTGGGTTCAAATTCTCTGAGCCAAATACCATTTTGATACAACGACGACTCCCCTCAGATTGAACCATCAAGGAGCATCATCGGTTTGGCGGGGAATATCATTCAACTGGAAATTTGTACATGCGGGTTCCAAATGGAAGTTAGGCAGTGGACAAATTATTCAATTCTGGATTGATGATTGGGTGGAAGGTTAGGGACCACTTATTCACTTTACCATAACGACATTACCAATAGACATGATGCATGCAAAAGTCCAGGATTACGTCGATGAAACTGGAGGCTGGTGCTGGGACAAATTTCAACATTTTCTACCTTCATCAATCTGTTTGATCATAGCAGGGATCAAGGCACCCCGACTTGAATATAGGGAGGACCGTGTGTTATGGGGGCCAACTCTAAATGGCGTTTTTACTACTTCTTCGGCGTACAATTTAATTGCTGATAGTGGATTGCAAGATCAAGGTCAGCTTTGGAAAGTCATCTGGAAGGTGCTTGACCCTTGGAGAATTAAATCCTTCCTATGGTTGGTAGCTAAAGGAAAACTATTGACAAATCATCAGAGGGTTGTTCGCCAGCTCATTGTCAACAACAGCTGTGAATTTTGTGGACATAAAGAGACGGTTTTGCATATAGTAAGGGACTACCCAAGAGTACGCACTTTCTGGGTCCAATTTCCCCCCGAGATTATTACCACAGATTTCTTCAGTTAAGAATTGGGTTTCTGGCTGTTGACAAACCTACAGAAATTTCACACGGTGCAGACGTTTAAATGGTTTATTATCTTTGGAGTAGCTTATTGGTACTTATGGTATTGGAGAAATATAAGCCTCTTTGAAAGCAATTTCCATTGGCCTAAAGCAAGCAAGGACATTGTGATTGAATATGTGGGGTGGTTGGCACAAGCTACACTTATAGCTAACAGAACAACATGTGCCCAGGAGAGAATATTTACAAAGACCATTGGATGGACAAAACCCAACGAGGGTTAGGTTCGATTAAACTTGGATGGCGCCTCTAAGAGCTATCCTCGCACAGTTACAGCAGGTGGTCTACTTCGTGATTGCTCAGGGTACTGGCTTGGTGGATTTGTTCACAACATAGGCGAGTGCTCGGCGTTGGATGCTGAACTCTGGGGAGTTCATACAGGTTTATCCTTGGCTTGGTCCTAGGGGTATCATAGATTAGAAGTAGAGGTTGATTCCCTACATGTGATCAACATACTATCTACTTCAGTCCATCCGAATGGACAAGAAAGTCCTTTATTAAAGGCCATTCGAACAATGTTGGCCAGGCCTTGGGATCTTCGATTCCAACATATTCTCAGGGAAGGCAATTTTTGGTAGACCATTTAGCAACACATGCCGTGTCCTTTGGTATTGGTATAACAGTGCTTCAATCACCACCCATGAAAATTGTGGATATCCTACACAAGGATAAGTTAGGGACTGAAATCCCTAGAATAGGACTCTAGAATCTTTTTTTGATCTGTTTCCATTGTAATAAGAAAAAAGAGAGACATTATGGTAATCAAGTGTAATAAAAGATATGTCATGGTAATCAAGTGTAATAAGATGATGGACGTTGCATAAGACGTTGGTAACTCAAGTTTTGGATCAACCAAAACATCAATAATCTCCCACTTGGTCCAAAACTTGAGAACCAAGCTATAGCAGTTTAGAAGAAGAAGAGAAAAAAAAGTGAACAACCAGGTGAACTAAATCTTGGACCTGATGTTCAAGAGAATCAGAGATAGAACCTGCTAGAGAATAACAACCTCAAAACACCCTGGTCTCATGATCGCTCTAGAGAGATAACCTAAATACTCTCATAGGAGGGTGGCTAGCTCCCCACAATCACGTAGTTGAGTCCATCAAATGTGTACTGCTCACACCACTAAACTTGGGCTATGGAACTCATTAAGGATTAAACAATCCAACCTCATCAAATGCAGTAAAATCATGCTAAGGGACGCAATTCAACAACTAAATGTGTATCAATATTATTCGACAAACAATGTACAAGTAATTAGTCATCACATAACTTCATTTGACCCATTGAATTTGGTTTTCCAAGATGGGTGTCCATCACGAGGTTACTACACAATTGAGCTTAACCTCATCCCTTTAGCATGCTCTAAAACTAGTTTCCTACTGAAAGCTTTGGTAAATGAATCTGCTAAGTTTCTCTCTAACTTAGCATAGTCTAGAGAAATTACACTATGTCTAATTAAAGTACAGACAATTTTATGTCTCAATCTGATATGTCTACTTTTGTCATTATATGCCTTGTTCTTGGCAACATAAATGGCAAGCTGTGAGTTCCAATGAAGAAACACAGAAGGAATTGGTTTTCCCAAAGTGGGACATCTGCTAAGAGATTCCTTAGCCACTCAGCTTCCCATCCTGCCAACTCCAAAGCTATAAACTCAGCCTCCATTATTGATCTCGCAATACATGTTTGCTTGGATGATTCCAAGACAATGCAGCTCCTGCCAAGGTAAAAACATAACCACCGGTAGAGTGTATATCATCACTCTCCGTAACCTAGTTAGCACCCGAATACCCCTTCAATACAGGCGGATGACCACCAAAAGATTATTCGTAATGTATAATACCTTTCAAATACCTCAACAAACGAATCGATGCATTCCAAAGCTCTTGACTAGGATTATGAGTATACCTACTAAGTCTACTCACACTGTATACAATATCAGGACGAGAATAGTTCATCAAGAACAGCACACTACCAAGAATTTTAGCATACTTAGCTTGGTTTACATTATCACCAAGATTTTTCTTTAAAGCAACACTAGTGTTATAGGGAGTCTTAACTGGATCAACATCATAGTAACCAAACTTCTTCAAAAAATTTTCAATATAATGATTTTGATTCAACCTAAAACTAGAGTCAGTCCTATCAACTTTGATTCCTAAAATAAAATCCATATGTCAAAGATCTTTTATATCAAAAGAAGACTAGCAAAATCTTGGTAGTATCAATAATAGATGAAATAGTGCCAAAAATAAGCATATCATCCACATAAAGAGTTATGATTACATAGCCATTGATATCAAGTTTTACGTAAATGTAAGAATCAACATCATAAGAGGTAAAACCATATTTGAAAATATGATTTTCAAATTTCTCATACCACTGTTTGGGAGCTTGTTTAAGTTCATATAAAGACTTAACCAACTTACACACCTTTTGTTCTTGACCAGGCACTCTAAATCCCTGTTGAACTATATAGATTTCCTCATCTAGATCACCATTCAAGAAGGTTGTTTTAACATTCATTTGGTGCATATGAAGTTTAAATACTGAGGCAAGAGCAAACAATATCTTTATAGATGCAATTTTAGTAACAGAAGAGTAAGTGTCAAAAAAGTCCAATTTTGCCTTTTGTCTAAAGCTTTTAATTACAAGTCTTATCTTGAACCTCTCAATGGTTCATTTAGATCTGAATTTCTTGTTGAAAATCCACTTACACTCCAAAGGCTTACACCTTCGAGATAAATGAACTAAAACCCAAGTTTTATTAGATATGATTTACCTAACTCACTATCTATAGTTTCCTTCCGAAATGTAGCATTTATAGATCTCATTGCTTCTCATAAGTTTTAAAATCTTCCTCAATAATATGAGTCAACACAAAAACATCATCTATCTCCCCAGGTTTTGTCACCAAAAAGGAAGTAATAAATTAAAAACCAAAACTAGTGGGTACTCTAGCTCTTTTGATGCTCCTTAATTCAACAGTTTTCTTTTCTTCTATGTCATCATTGGTAGAAGAACTAGGGATAAATTCTCTAAGAACTTGCACACTCACTTTCATAGGAATATATCTTTAAATAACACTGCATCTTTTGACTCTATAATTACTCTATAAGTGTTAGATCTCTCTTCTTTAATCATAAATCTATAGACAACACTATTAGAAAAATTGAATCAACGATCTTAGGCCTAATTTTTCTCCTTTTATGTTTAGGTAGAGCTTAGCAAGACACTCCCATACTTTTAAAAAACGCAAGTTAGGTGGATAACTTTTCCAAATTTCGTACGGGGTTTGATCTAGTTTCTTATGAGGAACTTTGTTTAGAATATAACAAGCTGAAAGAATAGCTTCCCCCACATTGAACTATTCATATGGATGAGAGCCCTCACAGCTCAGGCACAACGACGCAATTATTAGGGGCACGCTCTACCATTGAGCTAATAGCCCGTCGTGCGGGCCTCCCGCTGGGGACCTGCTATGCCAAAAGCGAGAGAAATCCCATTCCCCTCTTTCCTTTTTTACGTCCCCATGTCCCTCCCGCGTGGCGATATGGGGGCAAAAAGAAAAGGGAGATCCTATCAACTTGTTCCGACCTAGGATAATAAGCTCATGAGCGTGGTCTTACTTCATCGTCGAGAAACGAAAGAAGACTTCCGTCGATAAGTTGAACTCATATTCATATGTAGCTCCCTTCTTTTTGGGTGTGAAGAAGTGTCAAACCAAAATACCCAACAAGCATTACCTCTCCCTGAGAAGGAGGTGATCCAGCTGCACCTTCCATAAAATTGTGCACCACAAATAAGAGCTAATAAATAGACCGGCGATCCCATAGAAAGACATCACGATCCCTTGTGGAAAAAAATGATTTGTTGAGACGGAAATAAAGATATCAAATTTCTGCCAAGATAACTAGAAATTCCAACCAATAAAAACCCTAATGAACCTAAAAAAAGTATAAAGGCCCAGTAGAAATTACTTGTTTTTCAGCATTCTTAAGACCAAAGAGTGGGGCGGAAAGGGGGGGAAAGTTCTCCGTTCCTGGTTTTCCTGTAGTTGAATCCTCCAGAACCACAAGAATCCTTAGTTAGAATGTGATTCCAACTCAGCACATTTTGAGAATAGGAATATAAGCTGAAACGTCTCCCGATTGGGTCTCGACTATTGGGAAAGCAGTCATACTTCCTTCACCTAAACTAGAACTTAATTTAGCGGCTCTTTCCAAAAGGCGTGAATGCAAATAAAAAACATCTCCTGGATAAGCCTCACGACCTGGTGGTCTTCGTAATAGAAGAGACATTTGCTGATAAGCCTGCGCTTGTTTAGAAAGATCATCATAAATAATTAAAGTATGTTGTTCATGGTACATAAAATATTCAGCCAGAGCCGCTCCTGTATAAGGAGCGAGATATTGTAATGTAGCCAGAGAATCCTCCGTTTCGGCTACCACAATAGTGTAGTCCATAATAAAGACGCTTACTGTCGACTCTTGATTCAATACACTTCCACTGTAGTGTCCGAGTAGATATTGTTACTTTCTCTCGAACCATAATAATATTTGATCAAATCATTGAATTATTTCTTTCTCTTGAAATTTCTTCAATTTCTATTTTTACACACGTCTTTTTTTAGGGGGTCTGCAACCATTGTGTGGCATAGGGGTTACATCCCGGATCTGATGAAATAGGATGAATTGAGACGGTATTTTGTAAATACATAATTATCTTGAATATATTAACTATTTCTTTATTTTCCGATCGCCTGGAAGGGACAAAAGAAACATCTTGTTCTTCAACAATTTCTGATCTCTAGTGGACCTCTCAGTGGGATTCAAACCCAGATGAAGTTCTGACCATCTGTCAGAGAAAAAAGAACGAATGGATCTTGTAGGATTCCCAAGGAATTCTTCTTATCTTTAGCATTACCCAGATGTGGTTCATGTAGCTCATTATTACCAAGCTATATTTGATCATCATCAACATGTGTTTGGTCATATACTTCATCTCCTTCACCTGTAGATTGCTCAATAGTAGAAGAAATTGGCGAAGAATTAACCATGTCATATGATGAGCTACTGTGTGATGACTTATCTCCTTTCAAAAGATCAACACCTCTCTTATGCTCATAGAATACTCTTTGCTCCTGACCACCTTTTGCTTCTCTGGGTCATAGAGTATGAAGCCAAACTAATTACCATTATATCCAACAAAAATTTAAAGTATAGCCTTTGAGTTAAGTTTCTATTTCTGACCCTTGGGTACATGTCTAAATACCTTGTAGTTAAAAACTCTCAAATGATGATATGTGATATCTTTACCAGTCCATGCTCTCTTGGGAATTTCAAAATTAAATGGAATTGAGGGAGTTATATTAATCAAGTAAACTATAGTCCGAACTGTTTCACCCCAAAATGTCTTTAGTAACATAAAAATTCTAAGCCAATGAACATTCTCTATAATTGTTCTACTTATCCTCTTAACAACACCGTTATGTTGTAAAGTCCCTGCTTTTGTCTTTTCATGTCTAGTGCCATGCAATGTATATTAATCTTCAATCACCTTGGAAGCATTCTCACCTTCATTATATGTTTGTAGGCACTTCATCATCCGCTCATCTTCCATTTCTACCATGACATGAAATTTCTAAAAAATTTCAAATACTTGACTATTTGAGTTCAATATGTACACCCAAGTCTTACTGGAAGCATCAATAATAAATGTAATTTTTTTTACCTCTTAGTGACTCCTCCTCAATAGGGCCACAGATAACTGAATGCATCAACTCCAATATCTCTGACTTCCTAGTAGATCTTCTCTTGAAAGAGACTCTATACTGCTTTCCAGCTAAACAATGATCATAAGGACTAAGTGGTAGTGTGCCCTTAACCGGGACAAGGGATTTATGAACCAAAAACTTTAATCCCTTCTCATCATGCATCAAAATTATCGATGCCACAAATTTGGAGAAGTTTCCTCTTCGGCTGTATATACATCTCCACCACCACACAACTTTAAGTGTGTCTTGTATAATGAGCAACATATCTCTCCTAGAGTAATTGTTGTTGCTCCTTTAGATAGTTTCTACTTCATATCCCTAAAAGTATGCTAAAATCCTTCTTATTCTAACACTGTAACACCTCATACCTGATAACGGAATAGGCATACCGAGTGATACCATATTCTTAAATACATAATACTTTTAACTACAACATTTTCTATGTAAAACCTCATTATTCTAGTAATTACTATTCACTTTATAAAAATTTTGACAAAGTTTCCTCTATATTTGCTTAAAACCTCCTACAAGAAACTTCAATATACTTCTTATACAAGCTACTCAACTATCCATCTCCATGTCAAACTCCTTGACAAAATAATTTACCCATCCTCTAATACATTTCAACTAATCTAAATCAAAATTTATACATAACTTTTATATATAATTCACAATAAAATTATGTAATCCTTCACTTCGTTATGTGTACATGCCATAACCAAAAACAAAAATAACATTTGGTAGTACATCCACCTCCAAGTCTTCTGAGATCCTCTATGTGACTCTTGTCTTGTAGTAGATCCACCACAGCTTTCTTCTAATTCTCTTTAAAACCTACGCGCGGAAAGAAAATCCACACGCTAAGCTATAGGCTTAGTAGTGTTCAAACAATTTTATTTCTCATTCAATTTAATTCATTCCACCATAACATGCATAACATATAATATTTTTCAAATACAAATATCTTCATTTATTTCTAAGTATAAATAGGCATTTAAAATCAACTCATGAAATACAAGCATATATCTATTATAAAAATTCATATCTAATTATACAATGATCAATTAATTGTACATTCAATTACTACTTTCATTTAAAGTTCTTTAATCATTAATCATGCATTTATCTATTTTATGTAATTGTCCTAAAGTAAAATCCAATGGAATTTGGAACAGCCCAAACCACCCGCCCACAAAAATCTAGGGATTGTAAAATTTGGGGATTGTGAGATCTCACGACGGTTGGAGAGGAGAACGAAGTACACCTTATAAGGGTACGAAAACCTCTTCCCCATTGATGCATTTTCCTGGGTGCAGGAAGAGCAAAACTGTGAGGGCTTTGACCCGATGGGCAATCCAAAGCGGACAATATTTGTGGGCAGGTGGTTTGGGCTGTTACAAATGGTATTAGAGCCGGTTCCCGACCCGTTGTGCTAGCGAGGATGCTAGACCCTAAGGGGGTGGATTGTGATATCCCACATCAGTTGGAGAAGGAAAACGAAATACGCCTTATAGGGGTACGGATACCTCTTCCCTATAGACGAATTTTTTCATATGTGGGAAGAGCAAAACTATGAGGGCCTTGGCCCGATGGGTAACCCAAAGTGGATAATATATGTGGGCGGGTGGTCTGGGTTATTATGAATGGTATCAAACCCAGTTCTCGACCTGTTGTGAGCGAGGACGCTGGGCCCTAAAAGGGGGTGGATTTTGAGATCCTACATCGATTGGAGAGGAGAACGAAGTATGCCTTATAAGGGTACGAATACCTCTTTCCTATAGACGCGTTTTCTTAGGTGCAGGAAGAGTAAAACCGTGAGAGTCTTAGCCCGATGAGCAACTAAAGCAAATAATATCTATGGATGGATGGTCTGAGCTGTTATAAAATTGCATCACCAAACTAGATAAGTGGGATTTTAAAATACAAGATTGGGTTCTCAGAACCATACGGTCTATTTTTTATATACATTTATATTAGAACTGAGCTCTCGGAGCCATGCAATTCATAACACAAACCAAATGTCTTACACTAGAACTGAGCTCTCGAAGCCATACAGTCCAATAACACATATCATGATGCAGTACTGCTAACTTCCTATTTGACATGCCAACCTTATCACATTCCTCCAATTCCTATCTATTTTACTAGGGGCAAATCTAATTAAATTCCATTGAAAGTTAATGATAAGCACTTATAATAGCCAATTCAAGCTAGTCTATATTCGACCAAAGCAAATGTCACTCCTTAATGTCATTTTTTTCCTTCCATTATTGGTTTTAGTTTAGTTCATACAATATTCAAGACATATTCATCTCACCAATTAGTCAAAAATAACATGTATATCAAGTTTACCAATTCAAACATAATGTATGCAAATTGGAAAAAAATACAAATTATAAGTCCAAAATCTAAATTAATCACATATACTACTTCATTTACAATCCAATTAAATATTTTTAACAACAATTTTATCTCAAGAACCCTAAATTACCTAATACACAAATTTTAGGGAAAAACAGAATTGCAAGAACACATATCAAATTGATGTCCAAATTTTCGAATTAAGCTTCCATCAATGGTGAGAGGCGTGCAGCTAGATGCAACAAAACCTTGAGGTCTTGGGTTCGAGTCGTGGACTCACCCTTGACC
>JAOTJB010034876.1:0-10248 GCA_027123815.1 Erythroxylum minutifolium
TATTATGTATCTAATTATTTTATCACATTTTTATTTATCTATTTATTTTCTAAAATCTTCTTGGCACATTTGCATAGCTTTTTTAAGTTTTTAATCTTTTGACCTTCTCCATTTTTTTTGTAACCTGCATCATTCATATATTGTCTCATATGCATGTGAGTCCACCGGAAACAGCCTCTCTACTATGTAAGGGTAAGACTGCGTACTACCGGACCTCCCCAGACTCCGCTTCATTGTGGGATTTCAGACTAAGTGATGATGACGATGATGATGATGATGAGTAAAAATATAAAAGTTTATGTGATTTGGCTAATTACGTGACTTCTATTCACGATAAAGAGAAAAAACTTTTTTAATTACTTGATACAAGGAGAAGTGTGACAATCACCACAATAGACACAACCCCTAATAAGATATTTATAAATTAGATTTAAACGTAAGAAGTTTAAGTACAGTGAAATTTTTATTTTCATAGAAGACTAAGGACAGTGGGCTTTTATTTCCAAAAATGTTTAAAGTTAGTAAAATTTTATTTCTGCTAAAATTCAAGGCATATCTAACAATTCTACACCTTAAATTTTCCAACATTTAATTGAGAATTGATCTTTGTCATAAAAGCCCCTGAGGCCATTAAGCTATATGAAATACACCAAGTCCAAGATATATGTGAATTTCTCCGCATATAATGACTTTGTCAACATATCTACCGAGTTCTTAGCTGTAACAATTTTTTGTAGAAAAAATCATCAATGCATCCTAATTTATATCAATATGGTTTGACCTCATATGATAAACATGATTTTCAACTAGACTTAGTATACTCTGACTATCACAATAAATAACAAAGTTTTGCACATCCACCTAAACTATTAACAAGACCACACAACCATATACGTTATGTAACCCCTTTTATTAATGACATGTATTCCACTTCTGTTATAGACAACATAATTGTCAACTAAAGTGTTGTTTTCTAATTGACCACACATCTAAACACTATAAAGATATAACATGTTAATTGATCTACTTCTCAAGAGATATCTATTATAATCAAAATATGTATAACCAATAACGCTTCTAGTTGCTAGAACCATAAACCAACTAAATATCGTTCTTACCTCTCAAGTATCATATAATCCACCTAATAACTTTCTAGTAAGCTTTCCTAAGATTAATCATAACCATGCTTATCGTACTAACTACATGTGCTAAACTTTGGTTTTGTGTATACTATGGCTCACATCGAACTCCTAACTACACTCGAGCAAGGAACTTGTTTCATATGATCTTTCTTAACTTCGAACTAGGCAACCATCAACATTAAATTTAAAATAAAATGCCAAGAGAGTGCAAATTTGCTTTAACCGATCTATTTGAAAAGTTTGTAACACCTTTTTAATGTATTTTTGTTGCGATAAGTACAATAACTCAACTTTTTTATTCCTCCAGATCACCATTCCCAAGATTCTTTTGATTACACGCAAATCCTTCACCTCAAACTTGTTTCTCAATAAACTCTTTAGACTATTAATTTTAGCCTTATTATTAGCTACAATTAACTTATCATCATTGTATATCAACAAATATATCCACTAACCATTTAACTTTTTTTAAAAGTAAACATAGTTATCAAACTGATTTGTAATAAAATTATGAGACAACTTGAATGCACCAAACCTCTTGTACCACTAGATTAATGATTATTTAAACCCATGTAAGGATTTCTTTAGCAAATTTACATAGTCCTTCAAAATTAAGAATCCATCTGATTGTGAGATATAAATATGCTCTGCTAGATTCCCATGAAAAAAATACAATTTAAACATGAAGTTTCTTGAGCTCCAAATCACTTATGTTTACCATGGCTAAAAGAACTTATATGGTCTTATGCTTCGCAACTAATTAGAACACCTCATGATAGTCAGTTTTCTCTTTTCGTAAAAAATTTTATGTCACTAGTTGTGCCTTAAACCTAACTGGCTTAACTTTAAGGATACCTTCTTTCTTCTATTGCATACTATTGGCTTTACCCCATTTGGTAAAGGAATAAGTTCCTATATATCATTTTTGTATAAGTATTGCATTTCTTCATTCATGACAAGCAACCATTTTGATGTTTTTTTTAACATCCACTACCTCTTTATAAATATTTGGTTCATCGCCATATGTGTTCTCAGTAATTTCTAAGGGATAAGTTATATGATTAATTTTACCATTCTCATTATAAGCTAAATACCCAGCAGGTTTCTTGATTTCTTTTCTCATCCTTCTTACTATTATACTTTGTGCAAATTGTTCCTCCTATGTATTCATATATTGATTTACCAATGTCTTGCTTGGATTTTTAATTTCAAACTCTACTTTTCGGTTAGCATCCTAATCCTTCTTACTTGTAAGATCACCAAGCCCCTCCTTCTAGCCAAACATAATATATTTATAAAAAATAACATCTTTGCTAATCATAAAATTTGGAGTTGTCTTTTTTAGTACACAATAATTTATATTCTTTAACTCCAACAATATGCCCTAAAAATATGCACTTCATTGCCCTAGGCTCTGGTTTATTATCATTAATATGATAATAAGTAGGGAACCAAATATCCTCACGGCAGAATAACCAAATATGCACTTCATTGTCGATGGAGATCTATTCATTAGATAAAAATTAGTATTAACAACCTTATTCCAAAACTGCTTTATAAGTCTAAGATTTAATCATTTGCATTGAGCATGTTATATGAGTATTTAGTTATTTATTCTGTAACTCCATTTTACTTGGTATATGATGTATAGTATAATTGCTCACTATACCTTCCTTTTGTAGAATATATCAAATTACTTATTAAAAAAATTTCAAGTTATTATCTCATTTTAAGTGTCTTGATTTGCCATCTGGCACGCTTTTCAACTATTGTCTTCTATTCCTTGAACTTTTCAAGTTCTTCATTCTCTAATTTTAAAAAATACAACCACACTTTTCTCGAGTGACCATCAATGAATGTGATAAAATAATTGTCTTCCATACGATTGAACTAAATTTGTACCATATAAATATGAGTGAACATAATCACGAATATGGTGAAAGTGTGCTTATTGGAACCAAATTTGACCATTTACTGCTTGTGAAAAACACAAAACTCTTTGAACTTCATCTTCTCTGTCACATCTTCATCTAACAACCCTTTCTTACTCAATATCTTAAGTCCTTACTCACTTAAAAGACCCAATCTACGATGCTACAACTCCATACGGTCAACATTCTGTCCTGGGGATTGAGACACAACTACCAATCCCATTACTATCTTTCTTATTAAGACATAAGTATTATGTTGTAATTTGTATTTCATTACAACTAATGTACCCTTTACCAAATTAAGATTCCAATCACTACTAAAAAACTTATACCATTAACTATTAAGCTATTAAGATTACCCATAAAAGTCATAGGCTTATGAACCTTATGCACATGTTAGGCGTTCAATGTTCTAACAATCTCATCATACATTTGGATCTACAGTAAACAACTTCTTTGAGTATACAATCTTTACCATTAACCAATTTGACTGAATTGTTCCATTCTTTAAAAGTTTATAATTAGTCCTTATTGAAAGTTATATAATAAGATGTATTGCCTCTTCCATCTTCTTCATAAGAACTCTCCTAAACCATAACAATACTTTTTGTTCCATCTATTTACTTTCTCTAATTTTGCTTCTTCCATTATGAACAGTCCCTCTTAAAGTGACCTTTTTCTTTGCATTTAAAGCATCAAATAACTTGGCCTTCGATTTAGACCCATACTTGATCCTATTTTCAGACACTTGTGTACTTTCTCACATCCTTAAATGTTGCTTTTAATACAACAATCATAAGTGATCTCTTCTTATACTTATTTTTAAGTCAGTTCTATAATGAAGCAGGGATTGTTTCATTAACCATCTTTTTCAAGACTTTGTCTCCTAAACTGGACAGTGTTGCACTATGTGCCTTTAATATCTCTTTCTTTTCAAATGGCACCAAATTCCCTAGCAATCTTTTTTCTTCTTTCAACGCTGTTGTGCGTCTCTGTTGAACGTGAACCAACCTTATCTTCACCGTCCATAGAGTAAAATCATTCGATCTATTGAGTTTCTCAGGCATCCTAATAACATAACCTTGAATCTCATACTAATTTTTAAGATATAAATTACTCTGATCTCAATTATTGTGCAAATGAAAGTAATATAAGAAGAAAATAAATAAAGTAAAATATAAGAATTTATATAGTTTAGTCAATTGGGTGACATATGCCCATAAATAAAAAGATAAACTTCTTTATTACTGGGAGAAGGATGATACAAGGAAAAGTATGATAATCACCATAACTTACACAACCTTTAACAAGATATATATTTATAAATGGGGGTTACATGTAAGAATTATTTCTAGATAAATCTAAAATCAATTAACTTTTATTTTCACATATACCTAAGATTCGTAAAATCTTATTTCTGTCACCCCTTTGGTGCAAAAATGGCTAATTTTTAGCCATAACTCAGTCTGAGATGATTGCACTAGAACATATTTACAGTGGCAACCAACCCAAGTAGAAAAACTCAATTGTCCTTTAATGCCTGCATGTTAATTTTATGTGAATATTGAAAAATATAAATTTTAGTGAACAGTTTTAGAAAAGGAAATGAATGTGGATTTAAAAATTCAAATAATGTGTATACCTTTCACCTTTCAATGTTGTTTCAAAAGTATATAACATAACAAAATCGAAAACTTCGGTTCACTTTTTTTTTTCTTTCTTCCAAATGCAAATTCAATTAGGTAGTTTGGATAAAAGCGTCTGAAATTGAGTATACTTCTCGTTTTTGAATTGCTTTGTAATCGTAAACAGACACTAAAGATTGAGTTCTTCATTGGGAATTTCGTACCACTCGAATTTGAGCCATTTGGTGGGGGAGTGTGGCAAGTTTTGGTATTTTTATGTGTTTTATATACCATGAAATATACAATCTTACTATCAAATAGTAAAGAGCTTTGATAATAAGAGATCTCCACTATGTGATTTTAAGATTTTATAAGATTCTTATATGACACAAAATCTTTTTTAAATTCACACATATATATATATATAAAGTTAAATTAATTTAAAATAAAAGATAAATACTTTGATTTTTAAGTTATGCAAAATTGTATATATACAAATCACAAAATAGTATATATATATGCAAAATTGATAAATTAGTGACATTTACAAATTCAGTGGTAATTCTTATCTCGACAAGATTAAAAGCAGTGAGTCAGACCGCAACCTCTTACCATTTACACCAACCCAAATTGCTCCGGCGTTATTTTATCTGATACTGAGGCAAACTTTTCACCAACCACCTGCATTACTAGTCGTTTAATAGCTTCTGAAACTTGGAAGACATGACAGATGCAAACATATATTCCCTTTCTAAAGTACTATATAATGAAATATTGGTATCCTTATACTTCCACTTCTGATGCTTACTTGAAGAGAAACATCTTCTTCAACTCATACCCACCATTAAAATCTGTCTTCTAATGCGATTACATACTTCTATTAAGATTTTTTATGCAATCGACCAAAACATCCATGGTTAATCAGATAAATCTTGAAAATGAAAACTACAAAGAGAAATCAAGTTGGAATTGGAATGACTTCACCTCCATAGCCATACCCACTTAAGGTCCTTGCTGTGATGAAACCAACTGCAAAAAGAGTTAAAAGGATTCCTAGCCAGGCCATGAAAACCTTTTCTCGAGTCCTAGATTCGCAGGGACCAGTCTCTGCACGTCTCTTCTTTTCTTCAACGGTTTCCACATCCACCATCTCTTTCTCTTCGACCACAACTTTATCATAAGAAATTGAAGGAGGAGGAGATGATGACAGTGATGAATAAGTAGAAGTTGCCGCAAAATGAAGACAAACAGGACTAAAACCTTTTTTGGTCTCTACGTTTTCATTCTCATTATCAGAATGATCATAAGACCACAAAAACCTCTCCTCATTCTCTCCACCAATACTATATAAACCACTGCATGCTATCTCCTCCCTACCACCGGAACAGATATTGTCACTCACACCATCCGCTACCGGAAACAACCGTCTGCCCTTCAGCTTGCCACTTCTCACGGCGGCTCTTCGTTCACTGAGTATCTCTTCGACTGCCAAGTCATTGTTCCTCACCTTCCAACCTCCGTTTCTTTCCGAGGGTGGAGAGGGCGTGTACTGCAGAAAAGACATGAGACTTCTTGGAGAACTGTCAAGGAGTTGAAGCTCTTTAATCACCGTGCGTGACCCAGTTGGTGATAACCTATGTAGGGTTTTTGCGTTTGATTGGTTTATGGTGTCCCAATGTTGAACCAAATCATTGAACTGATGGTGCAGGGCATCTAGTGCTACTTTTTCTTCTTTACTAGGACTTTCCATGGTGGGCTTACTCCCTTTTCTCAAAGTTCTATAATGATGACTTGATTCCTGTCGTGTTTTTGAACGAAGGATGAAGTTAATGGGTTCTCCAATTTTTGAACTTGATTTTTGTTGATTAGATCAGGGTAGATACCCCACGTTCTTCCTACATTTTAGGAAAACTAAAACCTAATTTGTTTTCTTCTCCTGATATGGTAAAAACTAAAAAGAGAAGATCTAACTTCTAGGTTAACTTGAATCCACATCCTGA
The DNA here is from genome assembly GCA_027123815.1 of Erythroxylum minutifolium. Lineage (NCBI taxonomy): Eukaryota > Viridiplantae > Streptophyta > Magnoliopsida > Malpighiales > Erythroxylaceae > Erythroxylum > Erythroxylum minutifolium. Next base: position 6,699 of record JAOTJB010034876.1, read on the forward strand.
CGTCATAACTAAACACTCTTTAAGTATCTTAAAAGAGGGTATTCATCAGAATCATTAGCCTTACACCTTAAGACTTAACAGAACTTTTAATTTAACCATTAGCCTTCAACACTCCAGGCAGGCATTGTTATATGATATCTTCTTAATTTAGATTATTTGGAAATACAATGCACCTGATCCCAATCCCAGACATGGTTTGTTATGCAACAATAAATTTACAACTCCAGTCGTCTTCAGGGAGCCTGCCGAGCATAATGTCAGGGAGGCAATTGAGCCCCACCAGTAAAAGCTAATTGCTTTTCCATTTTGACAGTAACCCGAATATGGTGGCCTTTTAATTTTTGTTTTAATTTATGAGACATAATAATTGCATATTCGCTCACCACCGGGCACCTACATCGATTAAAGGGAGACGGAGAACTTAGCAGTCTCTAATCAATCAGCTCCAAGGACCTCCATTGCTAACTCTTATTAATCGATGAAACTAAAAGTTGATGGGGGATTATAGTTTTCAGGTTGGGATGACGAGGGACACATGTCAGATTTTGTGAGGGAGAGAATGAGATTTTGTTAGAAAAGAACTTTTTTCATTTATGAAAGAATGAAAAATTCAATACATAATGATTATAGGCTGTGAGTATTTATACAAAATTTACAATAAATTGTCTAACAAATTCTACAAGCCATCTCTAACGCATTTCCAAAATAGAAGAGGAATACTAAAATGAAAAAGAAATTAACTCCATTGACATTTTCGCTTCCATTTTAGAGTGTCACTTTAAATTTGGAGTGATACTGTAGCATCTCTTCATTATTGTTCATATTTTTTTTAATTTTTCAGCTTTTTTTCTTTTTTTTCTCAATCTTTTCTTTCTTCCTTTTTTCTTTCTTTTTTTATTCATTCATTCATTTTTAATTCTTTCATTCTTTATTTTGTTATTTAAACAATATTCTAATATTTTCACCATATGTTTATTTATGTAATTATAACTTTATAATAATTTTAAGGTTTAGTCTCATGTTTATAAATATTTTCATTATACGTTTATAACTTTATAATTATTTACTTATGAATAAATATTTTAAAAAATATTCATTAGAAAACTTCAAATAAGTAAACCACAAATATATTGACATTAATAGTAGAATAACATAATAAATTACAAACAGAGATAAACTAAATTAAAACACAGATACATGAATATTAATAGTCAAGCAGTAAAATTAAATTAGAAAAAATACAAGCAAAATATAATGAACTACTAATACAAAATCGAAAAATTTAATAATCAGGTAGATCGATTCCATCTCTACTAATATTAGTAAAATATTCGCCAAAAAATATTATTTGACGAGTTTGGTTGTGCTTGTGGTTGATAAGGTTGATGCGATGATTGCTCCAGAATTCGTGCTTATCAGCTGCAATATAAACACGACGACCAAAATCTCTAATTTGATTCAAATCATGAGTGATAATTTTAATTTCTTCTTTTCATTGCTTCAAAGCTAACTTTTGTCTCTGAATTTCTATCTTCTGTCTACTCATTTCAAGCGCTACTTGTCTATCTTGGCTTTGTTTTTTCAGTAACTCAATAAACTCTCGATTTTCAACTATGAGATTATTTATCTCAAAAGAAGATTTTTCCTCAATTTTTCTCTTCGCTTTGGCCTTCTTCACCCCGGTAGGTCTGTTAGATGACTTCGTCATCGTTCAAATTTATATTGAAATCAAAAAGCAGAGGAGATACCAGTACCTGAGATTTAGGTGTTGGATTATCAAATTCTGATGACACATAGCTGGAAGTTTGCTTCCAGTAAATTTGTCTTGGTGAGATGACATCATCATTAAAATTTTCAAAATCTTTGAGAATATTCCATATATGATAATATTTGAAACCAGTTTTCTAATTATCATCTTGGGTTGCTAACACCTTCGCACGATCCAGCTGCAAACAATGTATATATATTTGTTAGTTATCTAGCCACCAAGTATATATAAAAATGCAAGGATTAAAAATTTTGGAAACTCACAATATCTTGATCGGATGCACCACTGGGATTCATATTTTCCACTTGTCTGATGCATGCTCGTAATTTTTTAATAGCTTGCGCTACTTTTCACCATCGCTCTTGTAAAGATCTCTTGTTACGTTGCTCCCACTCATCAGTTGCCTCGTTACTAGATGCCTCTCCATTTCGGCCCCAAAAGTGGTCAGAAGTTTGATGCCTCCCAATAATTGGATCTTGCAAAATCTCCATATAAATTTGACATAAGAGCATATCTTCATTAGTTCTGTATCCAGTGGATTGAGAAGCCATTTTTTTTTAAGAGTTGATGTGCTTGTGAGAATGTAATATTTAGGATGAAGAAAAGTGAAATACTTGGTTTGAAATGGTGATTTGCTTAGACACACTATCTTTCATATTTATAGACTTCTGTATGAATATTATCATTATCTCAACCATCCGATTAGATTTCATCATCATCTCAACCGTCTGATTAGATTTCATCATTGTCTTAACTGTTATCATCAACCTTATCCATGTGAAATAAAATTGATAGATTTCATCTAAATCTCAACCGTCTGATTGGATTTCATCATTATCTCAACCGTTATCATCAACCTTATTCATGTTAGATAAAATTGATATATTTCATCCAAACTTAACCATTGGATAGATTTTGTCAGTATCTCAACCATAGCAAGAACTTTTATAAATATCATCCTTTAATAAATTAAATATGCATCAATTTATTGAAATAGATTATGATATTGGAGGTCATTCTAATATCAAATTCCAAGACATGTTATCATCTTCATCTTCATCATCATCATCATAACTAATGATAAACTTGAGTTGATGATGCTTGAAGATGAAATAGCCATACCAAATTTGATACAAAAAAATAATTTAGCAATTGAGCTTCTTCGCAATCAACAAAATAACTAAGGTGGGCATCGTGGCTCCATCCCAAGGCATATAGTGATCAACCGCGATCGTGAAGCTGCAGATTATAATTTGTTTGTAGATTATTTTTGCAAAATCTGAGATATAATGATAATATGTTTCGGTGACGATATCAAATGTCTCGAAGTTTGTTCTTTCGCATTGCTGATGTTGTAAAAGAGTATGATAGTTATTTCCAACAACGAAGAGATGAGCTTGGTAGACTTGGTTTATCAACTCTACAAAAAATAACAGCTGCATTCCGGATATTAGCATATGGTATACCTACGAATGCTACGGATGAGTACGTTAAAATTGGTGAGTCAACAATAATTGAAGGCTTCAAGCAACATTTTAAGTCTCGTACCATACCAACTGAAGAACTGTACGAGATTGGAGTAGGTCGGTACCGGCCTATTTTATTTGGTACACCAGTCAGTACCAAAAATTTTGAAAAATATAGAAACTAAGTTGTAAATAACTATTATTAATAAAATATTTATTTTATTTTAAAATTAAAAATTAAAAAATCACGATAAAAGATTAACTAAATAACAAATTAAAAATAAATTATTTTAATCTTTTATATAATATTTATTAA
>JAOTJB010034935.1:0-10246 GCA_027123815.1 Erythroxylum minutifolium
GTGCAAAGCGATTTAAAAGAGTTTAAATAAGTAAAGTGTTTGAAAAAGTGGGTACACATATGTGATAAGTGTAAAGTGTTTCAAAAAAAAAAGTGTATCAAGTTTTGTTTAGTGATGTGTTAAGTGATGTGACACGCCACGCTCGCGGGGCACGGATCCGGGTATCACTATCGATATCGGGTTCGGGTCCGGCAGGAGTTGGGGTGTTACAGATAGAGTTATCAGGTTGAGAAGGTCCTACAATATCTGGGATTGGTTCTCCTGTGTCCTATTGGGGGCTATTAGAACCTGGAATATCAACTTCTAATGCTTCTGGTTCACCAGGAACAAATTCACCTGGATAAGGTCTAATAGAGGTGGAGATAATTAATGTCTTAGAGAAATGGTTAATTTCTTTGAGAAAATCTCCCAAAGATTCGGGCACATTATTTTAATGACGTGGACAATATAATCATGTATGATAAAGTAGGACACATGGTTCCGTGTAGAGAGCTCCATTATACTTTTCTCGATATGGACGATGAAGTATGAAGAAACAATGAGTAGACTATTGTCTAGAAGAAGCTGTTTGTAGATGATGCTGAGAGATAACCACAGAACATTGTTGCTTCCATTGTTCCAAGGATTGGAACCATTCAAGAAATGTCCATAGAAGTGATCTTTCATTCTCCTGATCAGAAAGGTTTTGATAAAAATGTAATGGAGATACATTGATAACACAAGCATAGAGGGCTAAGAGTGCCCAAAAATACCATAATGTCTTTTCAGATAAAGGATCATTGAGATAGGTCACATTAAGGTAGGGTGCTTTGAGATTGAATATTGTGGGATTGCCTAGAGAGTTAGTTTCTCTAAGGTACTGGTGTAAATAATAAAAACAAACTCATTCTAGCAAGAGAAGCTACTTCGGCTAAACTATTAGGCTTGCTGGCAATGGGAGGAAAATCTTTTTGGGTTTTTACAGCTTTGGGAAACGCCATTAACCAAGACAAAAGAATAAAGTGAGGTAAATTGATTGAGGCAAAATTGATACCTTAACGTAGAAGATAAGAGTACTTATAGGGAAAAGTGTCTGGAGCTGACACGTATCGTAACAGTTACTTTGCAATATCAAATTCTACTAATTTCTCTCTACTGGGTTGTTTTAAAGCTTCAGAAAGCTTTTTTGGATGTGCAGCTTTCAGAGACTTAAAATCAGCGTACGGACTAAAAAATGAGCGATATATAAGGCTTGTGGGTAGGATCTGTAAAGGCGAGGCTTTACTGTATGTATCCATGCCAATGAGAACACCTGGGCCTGATAACTGTGTATATCCCAAGTATTATAGTCCACACTGTACATTCTAGAAAGAATCAAATACTGATCTTTCTCTTCGTAATGAGCCTAATCTTAAATGCATTTCCATCTGCAACTGTAAAAGACTGATTATGTGAAGTCCATACTGTAGAAGGTAAAATGTTGGGCTTCATGATCATACGACTGGATCCAGTATCCATAAACCCAATAGTTTTGATGGGTCTATCACATTTGTCCTATTGAAAGAGTTGGATTTGGACGTATGGTCGTAGAACTGTATGATCTAACTTCATGCATGTTTGCTACTGTAGTATGAATAGTGAATCATTTGATGATTCATTATCTGTAGTTGTAACAGAAACAACAAAATTTTTGTCCTTATCTTCTTGAGATTGTTCCTCAATTAGATCTTCAAAATTATTGGAAGGATGAATGGGTAAGACTAATTGCATATGCTCCAATAACTTGATGTCCTTTTTCGTTTTGTGAGGACAAGTATATGCAAAATGACCTTGTTGTCCACAGAGAAAACATTGATCAACTTTTTGTCGATGAGAGGACTTTTTAAAGAACCACATAAATCTTTTCTTTTTGCCATAGGTTCTTCGTAAAGGCTTGTATGCTTCCTTTCCCTTGTGGAACTTCCTTTGAGCATTGAGTCTGTAGTACTCCTTCTTCTTCCTGGTACTACACTCATATTTCTTCAGATCTTTGCACTTGATTTAAAGATAAGGCTTCTTGCAAGCCTGTTTAAGTAGAGGTCTACCCTTAATGATATTCTTGAATAAGGTATGTTAGCCACACAACTTATCAAGAGACGTGACAGCAAGCTGGTAAATCTCTTCAAGAGATATTGTGGCCATATTCCTTTGCAAAGGCGTTATAGTCCTTTGCAGCTCTGGTTGCAATTGATCTGGAACGGATGAGATAAAAGTATAGTGAAGATTAACATCACTCTCTCCATTCAAAGGATAATACCTCTTCGTCATTCTTTTGTAATGGTTCTTGATATCACGCTTGTCAAATAAGTAGTATTTCATAGAAAAATACTCCTAACAGATCTGTTTATCAATCAGCTGAAAGTCACCAATGAATTCCTTATGAATAATTCCAAGAAGAGCTTTGGCTGTAGTGACTTGGTTGTACTGCATTCATTGATATTTAGAAATACTTTGCCACCATTCTCGCAAAGTACCAGTGAAATGAGATGTGAATTCAGACAAAATATCTGGCAAGTGATGAATAGGTCTGTTCATCTATAGATCTATCTATGCACCGAATTCATACAGTCGATCTCTCCATTTCTTTGGTAGAAGATCATCAAACATAAACCACAGACCAGAAGATGGTTTGGTCTGTGTAGCCTGTACAGCTAGCTCAACTTGTGGTGCTGATGCTGGTGTAGATCTGAAAGGTTCAGTACTTGTGGATTCCGCTTCACTTTTCTCAAGTTCAAAATCAACGTCAATTGGTTTGCGCATAGTCATCAAAACTTATGATAATTCTGATATATCAGCGAGCTATTTTGAAGAATCAGTTGACTAGTCAGAGATTTGTCCAGATGATGACTTAGAAATTGTTGCAGTGACGTCAGAGATTTTAGAGGCTCTAGAGTAAGTGTCTGAAGAGTGATCTGATTGATCAGAGGTAAAAGATTTTTCTACTGTAGTCATAGTCTCGAGAGTTGCGATGAACTCTAACATGGGTGCTTTGTCCTTCCCAGTAGAGGTAGAAGGCTGAGACTGTGGTGGAGATGTTGGTGGTGTACATATCTGTACTAATTTTCTCCATTATTGTTCTGGTTCAAAAGATGTATGAGAAGATGATGCTGGCTCAGGACCCTTTCAAACTTTTGCTTAGATTTCGATTTTCTTGTCGACTTAGCTTTAATTGTCTGTTTAGCTTGAGCTATATGAGGATGTATGTACTTCCTAATCAAAGGATAGTTGAACTTGAATACCTTTGAATAATCAGATTCCTCTAGATACTTCTGATACATAGGAGAAGCATATATTGGCTGTGTATGTGGAAATACTAAAGAGGATGAGTTGTATATGGCTCTAAACTATACAAATTGCATGTTAGCTTCTATTTGTCACACAATTCCTTATATCTTCTTAATTTCTCTGCATTTGTTGTCAAAGTCAGGACACATATAATGTATGTCAATATAGTGCTGAAGTTCAGCATCAAGTTGTTTAATATGAGCTTTGTATAATTGATACATTTGTTGGATCTACTTAGAAACTGCGTTAACTTTTTGATGAGTAACCTACGTGTGGTGACTGATTCCCTCAAACTTAGAATCAATCCTTCTTATAACTTTGTTCTGTGCTACTTGTTCTGTGTTTGCCAGTTCAGAACTTCATCTGATGGATTTGACACAAGTGTTCCTTGTGAAATTATTCCCGAGGCTTAGAGATACAGGTTATAGACAACCCTCGTTGATTCATCAGTACTCCTATGTAATGAAGGAAAGTTTTCCTCATATGATGGCAACGCCATAAAGCACGAAATAGGAGTAGGAGTCATAATAGGAATGGATGGCTTTATATAACAGTTATCAGACAATTGCAACTTCTCTCTCAAAGATCTGGGTCTGCACCCTTCAGTAGGTACAGGATTGTATCCTTCAGTAGATACACTTCTGAAAGACCTGGTTGTGTATCCTTCAGTAGATATAAGTTTGTATCCTTCAGTAGATACTCTTCTCTATGGGCTAAAATCGTCTGGTTCTTCATCATCCTTTAGTAGATGATGTTTAAGTAGTCCAGACAAAGGGTTTGGATCTTTATCACCCTTCAATAAGTGATACTGTTGTGCATCTGGATTTGGGTCACCCTCCAGTACGTGATACTGTTGCGCAAGTCCAGATGAAGAATCTAGATCTGATTCATCCTTCAGTGGATGATACTGTTGTGAAGGCTTGCATCTATATTTGAACTTTTTCTTCTTCTTTCGTCTGCTGTAACGATCATCATCATCGACACTATCTTACTCAAGGTCGAGATAAACTTCTCAATTGGATTCGCACATAGATGGGTCAACATCCTATATAAAATGTCCACGATGATGGCTAACGTAAACCAGATCTCCATTAGATTTGAAGTAATGGATCGGAGGACCAGATTTACCTTCTTCATGTGAAAATATGGGCTGAGTAATAAATATACCCCTCCTAGGACAGAATTGTTGGCCGCATCTTCACTAGGTCTTGAATAAATGGACTTCACGATTCCATCCTTGAGTGTCTTCATAATCAGAGGAGTTGTCGTATGAAAAGAGTGTCGATGAGGTGCGTGGAGCACCTTCTGGTAATTAGTAATCCATTAAGTAGGCATCAACTTTTCAAGCTCCACTACTAGTAGTTACTTCAGGATCTAGATGATAGTAGTCTGATCATTTAAACGATCAGTAACTATGTAAAAAGCATCCGAAGTGGAATTAGGAAAATTGAGATCCATAGCATGATTCTATGGACGATAAATCATCTGGTGGTGTAGAGTAGCCATAATGGATATTAGATCTTGATCTGCTCCAGTGATCTAGATCTGAACTTGTTGATGTTCAGAAAAAGTAGGATCATCCAACCTAATGTTGAAATCAGGTGCTATGGTCAGTATGACACTTCTGTTGATGAGAGTAGTTAGTAAGGTACCAATCAAGGCATTTTGGTACGTTATGTAGGCAATGTCAAGAAAAGATACCTTACCTATTGCAGGTATTCCCTTTCTTCCATGAAGTGTAAAAACAAGGCATATAGCTCCAACATGTAAGTGCGTATGGTTATGTTCTCGCCACAAAGAGATCAACTCTTTAGGGATTTCAAACTTTACGCACTGTTCTGTTGTTGAATATTTGAGACCACACTATTCCAATCTGTAACTCTGGATGATTTCTTAGACTTTAGGACGTGAGGTAGACAAGATGGTACGAATATTCCTTGTCCAAGAATGATCACGACTATAAATACTGTATAGACTCAACAAAGGTAAAGAAGACTCACACACGATTTTCTACAGGTACATGGGTAATTTCTACTAAATTTTCGATTTTGTGGGATAAAACACGATTAACACTTCTAGGTAAACTAGATAGAGACAAATTGGACAATAAATGTATAGGGTCACACAACATATTAGACGTAGGCAAACTAGAAGATAAATGAACTGAGTTTTGTGTTTCCACATTTCTTATGGTTCTCTCCCTGCTAACGAAGGTTATAACTGAGTGTGAATGTTTACCAAACAATCTTGATACGAATGGTGGAGTAGCACCGTCCTCAATGATACCTCATTACCGACTAGCTACGGCAATGGCTCTCTTAAACCCCCGCTTCGAAAGGCAACGAACACGAATCTGCGAATAATAAAGATGAGTACAACATCTTACCTAAGAAAGGTGAGGTTTGGGCTAATCTTTAGAGATGCAACTATCAGACTTGGATAAATGCAAATATGATTTGGTTGAAGTCCTTAAAGTGAGAGAAAAAGGGATAAAAGTTCTGTGTCTAGAACGTGTGAATGTCTTCAAATTGATTTTCAAGCCTGAAACTGAAGACTAATCAATTGTCTTTATATGTAGAGCTTCCAAGTTCTCTCACCAGATCCCTACTTTTTGACTAACCAGTGAAAGGGGTGGCAGTCTCAGGATATATTTTGTATAATTTTCTCTTGTTGAATCAACGTCGTTTTAGTTTTATCATGAAACGAAGTTGTTTCAATAATCAGACTTTAATGAGAGTCCCTTGACACGTGGCGGTGTAACATTAGCAAAGAAAACGATGAGACTAGCGTCAGGCTATAATTGGACTTTTTTGGTAATTAATCCTAAAAATAATTTGAATGATCAAATAAATAAAATTTCATTTTCTCATGAATTCACAAAGTCTCATTGTGTATAGACACATATAAATTCAACAACACAATCTATTTTATAATTTTGTATATTTTTAGCTTAATTTTTCCATAAAATTATCTTAATTTTCTTTTACAATGTAAACCTAGTAGGAGCTAAATGTTCCTAAACCATTCACAATACGCCCAACCAATTCCATATATCCGATTGCAAGCCACGTTCATATTTCATAAACCATTCATAAAACATATAACCAAAACACAATGCAATTGCAAATTGCAAAAACAAACAACCTAAAAACACAAAATACTAGAAAAATAGCAACCAAATTATTAGAGTTTATTAGTGTCGAGTTGTAGGTTTGTTAGTGTCGGGACTCGGGAGAGGAGGTTCTCTAGTAAATTTAAAGGCTTGTAGCACCTGCTGGGACGCTAGAGGGAGAGCCTTGCTAAGGAGGAGCTAGCAGTAATGACATTAAGATAAAGTTGACGGGTGCCAAGGTTGAAGATGCTAGTGGGGCATGCGAGATCAAGGAGGTAGAGAGCAACCGATGAAGGAGAGAGTGGCTAAAGAACTTGTCGCCAATGGTGGAGAGCAGTTAGATGAACAATGGAGAGTCCGAGAGTAGAGAGTGTGGGCGAGTTGTTTGGTGGAGAAAAAGAGAGATTCTATTTCCTCTTCCATTCGTTTACTGACTAAGGATTCTCTTTTGGTGCAGGACATACACAAGATGCTGTCGCGAGACTGGACTGTGCAGGTCCATCATGTCTATAGAGAAGGCAATCAAAGTGTCGATCTACTAGCTACTATCGCAAAGCATGGACTTCCGGGGCTACAAATTCTCACAGAACCTCCAACGGACTTGACTTCTATCATTTGTAGCGATCGACAAGGAACGCTCTATCGGCGGGAACTGCGATACAGTTTATTGTATTTTAGTTTCAGTTTTTTATTTTCATTTTCTTTATTTCCTTTGTGTGCAGAAAAAAAAGAGATTCTAGATCTAAAGGGATAATGATGCAACCATGGATTTATTTTTTTCAATTTTGCCCATAAGTCTCTACAATTTTAGATTCATCTTAGTAAATTCCATTATTCTACGCAGTAACACTCGGTAATGATCATTATCTTAGGCCGGTATGGTATTAATAGTTTGAATATCATTTTTTGGCTGGAATGAAACGGTACTCGTAGCGTTGGTTTTTATTTAGTGAATAAATTATTTTTTTAACATTTAAGTTGCGTTTTCTTTTCAACTTTGATTGGTTCGTGACTAGGACACACATAACATTTCATCACTTTGTTAATGGTTTCCCATAGGTGGCTAACAAGAAGTTAACGATGTTATGACCTTCTTTTGATGCGTCTCACGGTTGCTAGTGCTACTCTTCCTTTGCTTGACATGAGCTATTATGGTTCTTCTTGATTTTGGAGAGGTCGTAGTATTCATGTATAAAATACCAATTGAAGTTAAATCACTAAGGCCTAAACACTTCTTCAAGTAATTTTAGATAAAAATACCTTCGTTCTTTTCCTCTTCTTTTAAAAAGAGGTCATTAAGCCAATTTTAAGTTTCATTATAAGATACTTATGTTCTTCCTAATTTCATGATATCTGATAAGAGAATTTGAATTCAGAATCATCTTTAGATTATATAAAAAAATATGACTAGTCCCCTACCAATTATTTTTTGTGTCGAGATCCATCCTTTTTTACTTCGTAAAATTTTCAAATTAAATATTCCAAATTGAAATAACTAAAACTAATTCTTAATACAGAGTTTTCTGAAAATTTCATAAAAAATATTCTAATGGTCAAAAATCGATGAATCAATCCAACTACAAAGAAAAATAAACTTATTCCCTAAATGTGAAAGTAATATTCATATACTATCTTTTTTAGGGCTTCTCTTATACTTACGGATGACAAAGTAATTTCATTAAAGATTTCATTGGTCAATTTCGTTTACGTTAAGTGAAAAGAAAAATCAATATTATTCGAAAATACAGTTTATATAGGGTGAATTAAATAGAGAGCAGCTAAATAGAGTCTTCAGATTGCTAAGTCCTAGAACACTAGAGTCAATGAGAATTAGAATAGGAGCTAAGCTAATCAGACAGAGATACTAAGCATTACATTTGCCAGAATGGGGTGATCACACCAGTAACCTCTCCCACTCTTAGCTTGCTTTGGATCAAGCCAGTTTAAGATTGAAATGTTTGTTTAACCTCATGTTTTGCCATGAAGGCCTTTTTTCACCTTTTGTTTTCTCTTGCAACTCATATTTTTTTCTCTTACAAAAAATAAACCAATCAAATAATTAATTTCAAGAATTAAATTGTAGAAATCTAAACAAGAAAACAAGTAATACAAACCAATCCTAAAACCAACCTAGAGACTATCAAGTGAGAGAAAGGGGGATTTTAATCTGAAATTAAAGAAAACCTAATCAATTTTGCAATTATTAAATTAATGGGTCTAGAAGGTCCTAGGGTTAATTACTCTCTCTCGAGTTATATTTCTTAACCCTAATTGATAATCCCTAATTTAAATTATGAAATTGTGATCTCTCGATTCACAATTGACCCAAAATCTAAATTAGTTCTAAATTTTCTAATAACTATAGGGAACCCATGCTCGATCTCTCGTTACACGATCCTACCAGTTTCATTCAATTCTTTGCCTATCAAATCACCTAAATCTCGTTAGACCAATTTGATTATTTTCACTTGGCTCACTCTCTCAGTTTATTGCCAAGTTATTAAGAGCTGAATTAAATCACAATTAAATCAATAAAAAACACAATCAATTAAACTTTATTAATCTCAAAAATCAAATTCCCAAATGTGAGTATAAACAACAACTTAACATTCATAAACAACAACTCAACATTCAACACAACCTATTCTCAACACCTATTTCAATTCTATACATAAATAAAACTGAAATAACTGAAAAATACATCGGGAACGGAATTTTGGAGGTACTGACAGCAGGAAATCACCTGTCCCGAGAAGTATGTCACATTAAGCTTCTTCTCCTTATTTCTCTTCTTTTGTCTCCTTCCTCAATCTCTTAATTTCTCGTTAGGTTTTTCCAGAATTGGCTGATGTGAAGGCTCTCTTTTTTAGGCTCTCCAATGCTTTTGCATCTGTCTCATAATGATGTATTTATACTTTGGACACTTTAGGTTAAAGTCGGGGTCGAAACGGACCAAAAAATCTTGCAAAATTCCAATTTTTGCTTTAGCCCTATATAGGCCACGATCGTGACCCTGCCTACCACAATCGTGACCAGTGCCTAAACCTTTCTATCACGATCGTGGTCTGAATGTAAGCTCTCTCACGACCGTGCCCCAAAGTGCACAATCGTTGCCTGGCTGCTCTAGCTCGTCCCTTTTTATCACAATCATGGCCTGCTGTGCCATGATTGTGGGCTATGTCTTTGGCCCAAAACTCTTCGCAACTTCTCCGTTCTTGGCCGTCTACCCTGAAACACTAACAAACACATCAAGGTACCTCAAAAATATAATAATTAAGTTCAAAGACTCATACTAACGTATGAAAAACACTTAAACACACAAACTAACACAATTAAAATCTAAATACACACTCAACACTCAAATTCATACTAAATACATAACAATTTAAACCCTAAAACACAATACAAATGACAACTATTAGAGATAGCCAAGATTGAAGCCATTAGGAATAAGGCATATTAATGTTTTCTTTATTTCTTTGATAATTTTCACTTCCTCAAAGAATTCAATAATAGACTTGGTGTTTATATCCTTGATTACATACTAAGACTTTTGAAAGAAAAATCCATTTAACCATTTAAGGCCTGGAGCCATATTAGGATTTAGATCAAACACTACTTACTTTAACATTTTATTCATTAAAATGACTCCTCAATAACTTTATAAATTCATTGGAATGTTAGTTATTAATGAAGGTGCTTTGAATTTATAATAGGGAGTGCCTTAATGTAACATCCCCTCACCAATAGGAAGGGTAATTTGGCACGGGTTAGGAGTGTTTAATATGGCATTGAAATATTCATGCATTCATATATGCACATGAATAAGAA
>JAOTJB010035009.1:0-10243 GCA_027123815.1 Erythroxylum minutifolium
AATAGGGTTTTAGGTTTTAAAATTTTTGGATATTTTCAAGAAAAAAATAGTTAAGCCTTAATGAGGTTAGCAAGGAATAATCAAAGGGTAGGTCATTTAAGCTAAGGGTTAACACAAAGAAGGTCCTTAATCACCTTTATTAAGCATGCATCTAGTAGACTCAAACCGATTTAAGGCAAGTTCTGAGGGTAATAACCTAAGGAAGCATCACACATCAAAGAAATAGAATGAGTATAGATGGAGTCATATAGGCTTAATCCTCACATTAGCTCAAACAAAAATTCATTATGCATCTCTACACTACCTTATTGCTCAAATGTCAAATTATGAGTAAGCTTATATAAGCAACGACTTTTCTTCACTCTAACACGGTTCATTTTCTACTTAAGTAGCCCAATCCAAGTTCAAGCATTCATTTAATCTAATTCTAACTAGTATGATAGAATCTCATGGCAATACTAATCTAAATGATTCAAGTGTGGTTCAATTGCTTAACACAAAACAACATGATATGCCTAAATATACATCCTATTTAATAGAATGCAAACATTGATTAACATAACGCAATTGACAACGTAAGTGTCACCTCCCCACACTTAAAGAACACATTGTCCTCAAAGTGCCAGGGCCACCACAAAATAAAGAAAATGACATCAAACCAAACAAAAGACAGAAAACTAAACAAAAGAAATCAAAACAAACAATAGTGAAATGAAACCAAACAAAAGAAATCAAACCAAACAAAAGACATAAAACCAAACAAAAATGACATGAAACTAAACAAAAGAAATGACATAATTTAAAAGTATAGGGTAAGAAAAGCTTATAGGGATTGCAATGGTGACGGTGTTGGTGAAGGAGCTTTAAAATTATTCCCTTGAAAGAATTTGAGGAATTTCTTCTTCAACTAGCGCTGCTCCTTATAGACTTGCCGCATCTGGGTGTCTAGCTCGTTGATTTGCATTGTCATGTGTTGATGATTGGAGGCCATTTGGTCGAGGATTTGTTAAAATCTATCATCCTCTGCTAGTACATTTGGTTCCTCCTCTAATGCTTCTTCTTCTGGCTCCGGGACCGCTTGGTATGTGGAGGATTGGGAAGCGACTGTATCTTTGCCCTTCCTGCTCTTCACTGTAGTACGCGTTTGAGGATTTCGGAGTTTCATAAAATGGAGCTCCAAAATTTAGAGTGCCTCACATAAGATACGTCAAACATATCATATTGAGTTGAACACACATTATCCACATTAAAGTTATAAAACAGAGCCAAAGCAGTAACAACATGAGACATGCCAAAATAAGAGCTCTTTTTATTCACAACACTCACTATTGATCGAAAAATCCTATAAGCGTATTGATTTTTATTTTTCGATCCATGCACCAAAGGAAGAAAAGTTCTTTGATCAAGCATTTTTTACTTTCAGTTTTATTAAACACCATTAAGCACATAAATTTATGCAAAAGTAAATGGTCGGCACTACAGATTAAAGTGTTCGGTGCATTGCGAGAGTCAAAACTAGGTTCAACCATTAGAGTTTTCCAATAATTATCTACATCAAAGTCATCGTGGTCATCTAGAATTTTTGTATTTCATAAATTGAAAATTACACAAATGACATGATAATCAAGTTTATGCATATTGTCAGCTAACCTAAACGATAATATATTCATTTTGGGGTCATAGCGTGCTGTAGTGAAAAACTTTATAGTCATCATAGAGTAAATAGGCACATCACAACGAATGAAACTATTCCAACCTATGTTCGCTACTAGTCGCTCAACATTTCACCTCACTCCTATGGTTTCTAATAATTCAAAATCAAAGTACGAGGAGTGATTAATTCCCTATATCTAAGGTTTCGGAAGCGTATACCTTCTTTCTCCAAATAAATTGAGAATGGGGCACAAAAGCTACCGCTAAATTGGGTTTACCTTCAACGAAGACTTGAAGGCACAATTCATCAGTTATTTTCCAAGCTGCCATCTTCTTTGGAGCCTTTAAAAGATGAAAACTTGCAAAAATAAGAAAGAGAGAGGTGAATTCATTTTTTAGAGAGAGAGAGAGGAAAAATCTTACCCAAATCCTTGTATTTTGGAATGATTAATGCATGATAAGGGCAAAGGATTGAAAGATTTATGAAAAGAAGATGAAGAAAATACCAAGAATCTAGAGTAAGATGAAGGATTTTAGAGAGTGAGAGAGTGTATTTTTGTAGGTTAGAGAGAGAAGGTGTGAAAATTTTAAGAGTGAATGAAAAAAGAAGATGGGAAGGGAAATTTAAAATTTCCTTCATGGGTTTACTCTCCAGGAACTTTCCGGAGATATTTCCCACAGTCGTGGGAATCACTCTAATTCCCACGATCGTGAGATTACTCTCTAGAAACTTTTTGAAAAGTCTACCTACAATCATGGGAAACTCACTAATTCCCATGATCGTGGGTTGGTGCAATTTCCTCACTTTTAAATCTTCTTTTAGGCTTAGCATGCATTCTTAATGTTCCCATAACCTACAAACACATCAAAATAATATTACCAACAAAAAATTCGAAGAGAAAACAAGTTGAAATTCAAACAAACTCCAAATAAACATCAATCAAATGCAATTCAAACCTAATCATAACTGATTTTACAAAATAGTCTACTAGTTTTACGCTCAAAAATCCTAAGTATATGGGTCATGACTTGTTGATAGAAAGCAGATATTGATCTACAGGGATTGATGCCTGGATATCACTTAATTCAGATTACACTTTGTTTAGGAAAGAAAATATTTAATGAAAATAAACTGGAAAATTAAATTAAAATTAATTGACTAACAATGAACAGTAGACAATACTAAAATACAGAAAATTGGAATTCAAGGTTTTAAAGACTAGAGATCACTTTCTCCCTATCTTGTCTCCTTCCTATTTTATTAATTAAATTATGTCTCACCTAAAATGTCCAATTGTATTAACTACCCTCTTTCAAGGTGTAATTAATTATCCCTAATCAAATTAAATGAAGTTGATTAAGTAATCTCTTAATATACCCAATCACTCCACCAATTTAAATAGTTATTAAGCTATCTTATGGGTGATCAATTGAATTAGCCGAGATCTCTCTTCTAACTAATCAATTAACGTGATGAATGTAACTCTATAGGTTGCCAACTCTTGTTATACAATCCTACACAAATAACCCAACTCAATCTCTCAATTTATTGTAAGGTATACGAATATAATCAATAAATATCAAAGAAAACTTTCAGTCAATTCAATAAAATAGTAGTTTAACAAGATAGTTCAAAAGTAATCCCTAAAAACAAATAAGCCACTCATGGTCTCCATAACATCACTAACAATTGAATAATCCATCATACAAAGACTCGAAGAGATAAAAACAATAGAAAATTGAATAAAGAAAAATCCTTCTGTTCTTTGCCAAAATCTGGAAATTCTAGTGTTGATGTGCTATTTTTCCAATTATGGTTGATAATCCTTGAATCTCCACCTTCCTTAAGACTCTAAGTCTATATTTTTCACTCAAAGAGGCTCTTCTCTATAGAGGTATCACGTCCTTCCTCATCCATGGAGGTTTAATATCTTATATAGTCTAGAAAACCTAAAGTTTAATTGAGCCCTAAACATATAAGATGAATCCTAAATAAAAACATACAAAATGCATCCTAAAGTACAAGAATAATAAACTATTATGCAAGAAACACATGCCAAATACGTAGAAAAACATAGACTAGTGCACAACTATCAACTTCTCCACACTTAAATCTTTGTTTGTCCTTAAGCAAAATAAGTACAACCAATCAATTCTATCGCTTCATTTTTGCAAAGATTAAAGCATACAATTCCTCAAATTTTAAGCAACTCAAATATCAAGTTACTACATATATCATGACTACTTTTTTATTTGTGTACATAAGTAAACTCAACAAAAGGCACCATCACTCAAAGATAAGTATAGATACAAAGTGAATCTTCCTCAGGGTTTCACTCATTTCTCTAAAGTGTTTAATAGTTAATGTTTAACTCAAACTTCCTATAGGAAACTACATTACCATAGGCTTGCTAATTCACCAATTCTTCTCTATAATGATTGCATCCATAAATAGATCAAAAGGACTTGTTTAGGGTTGTAATGTGGTAAGAGTTAAGGTAGGTAAAGAGGGTAAAGGCTTAAATCACAAGCATTCGTAAAGTAAAAAGCGGGTAAAGGGGATAACAAAACATAACTTCGAGATACATAAGTGTAAATATGCTAATACTCTGCACTTATTTATGCTACTCAAGTGTTCTTCCTTTTTTCTTTTTTTTCATTTTTAATTTTTTTTAATTTTTTTAATTTTTAATTTTTCTTTATTTTTCTTAATACTTGGAAGAACTATGAATAAAATAGCAACTATATACAATGTGATTCAAAAGTATAAGTATTCTCAAATCATGTCGGTATAAATTTTCACAGCAATCCCAACTAATGCATTACTTAATACTCTACTAAGCTTTTGAATGGGTAGGATAATGGGGTTTTAGGTTTTAAAATTTTTGGATATTTTGAAGAAACAAAATGGTTAAGGCTTAACAGGGGTAGCAAGGGATAATCAAAGGGTAGTTCATTTAAGCTAAGGGTTAACACAAAAAAGTGCCTTAATCATCTCTATTGAGCATACATCCAATAGACTCAAACCGGTTCAAAGCAAGTTTTGAAGGTAATAAACTAAGGAAGTATCACACAAAAAAGAAATAGAATGACTATAAATGGAGTCATATAGGCTCAATCCTCACATTGGCTCAAACGACAATTCATTAAGCATGCTCAAATGTCAAATTGTGAGTAAGCTTATGTAACCAACTACTTTTCATCACTCAACATGGTTCACTTTCTACTCAAGCAACCTAATCCGAGTTCAAGCATGCATTCAATATAATTCTAACTAGCATGACAGACTCTCATGGCAAAACAAATCAAAATGATTCAAGTGTGGCTCCATTGCTTAACATAAAAAAATATAATATGCCTAAAACATGCGTCCTAATTAACAAAATGCAAATAGTGACTAAAGCAATGCAATTGATAAAGCAAGTCTCACCTCCCCACATTTAAAGAATACATTGTCCTCAATATGACAAGGCAACCACAAAATAAGGTAAAATGACATCAAACCAATCAAAAGAAATCAAACCAAACAAAAAAGGCATCAAACTAAACAAAAGACAAGGCAACTAACAAAGTAATTAACACAATTTAAAAATTTTAGGGTAAGAAAGGCTCATGGAGATTGTGGTGGCGACGGTGTTGGCTAAAAGACTTCAATATTATTCCTCTGGATGAACTTGAGGAATTTCTTCTTCATGTACTACTGCTCCTTGTGCACATATCTCATCTGGGTGCTGAACTCATTTATTTACATCGTCATTTTTTGATGATTAGAGGTCATCTGGTCGAGGATTTTCTAGAAACTATCGACCTCTGCTACTACAGTTAATTCTTCTTCCACTGCTTCTTCTTGTAGCTCCTAAGGCACTTAAGATGTGGATAGTCGGGAAGTAGTTGCATCCTTGCCTTTCCTGTTCTTAACGATTGTGCGCGTCTGAGGATTTCAGAGCTCCATAGAATGTGGTTCCAAAATTTCAGAGTGTCTCAAATAAGAAACATTAAAAACATCATACCTAGCTGCACGTACACTATCCGCATCAAGATTGTAAAACAAAGTCAAAGCAGTAACAATGTATGGCATGCCAAAATAAGAGCTCTTCTTATTAACACAACTGACACTAGATCAAAAAATCCGATAAGGTGTAATTATTTTAATTTTGTTGATTCATGCACCAAAGGAAGAAAAGTTTCTTGGTCGAGCACTTATTACTTTCAGTTTTATTAAAAACCATTAAGCACATAAATTTATGAAAAAGCAAGTGCTCGGTGCTTCGAATTAAAGTATTTGGTGCATTTCTAGAGTCAAAACTGGTTTCACCTGTTAAAATAATTATCCACATCAAAGTCATTGTGATCATCTAAAATTTTTGTGTTCGATAAATCAAAAAATGTACGAGTGACATTATAATCAAGTTTATAAACATCACCACCTATCTTAAACTAGAATATATCCATTTTAGGACTGTAGTGCATAGTGGTGAAAAATTCAACAGTCATTATAAGATAAATCGGCACATCTCAATGAATGAACCTACCCCAACCAATGTTCGCAGCCAATTGCTCAACATTACGCCTCACTCCTATAGTTTCTAATAGTTCAAAGTCAAAATATCTAGGAGTAATTAATTCTCTATCTCTAAAGTCCTGAAATCGCATACCTTTGTCTTTCAAAAAAATCGAGAATGGGGCACGAAAAGTTACTGTCATATCCAATTTACCTTCGTCGGAGACTTGAAGGTGTAGTTCATCGGTCGATTTTCAGGCTGCCATCTTCTTCGGAGCCATTGAAAGATA
Organism: Erythroxylum minutifolium; assembly: GCA_027123815.1. Classification (NCBI taxonomy): domain Eukaryota; kingdom Viridiplantae; phylum Streptophyta; class Magnoliopsida; order Malpighiales; family Erythroxylaceae; genus Erythroxylum; species Erythroxylum minutifolium. The sequence goes on from JAOTJB010035009.1 coordinate 6,445, forward strand.
AAAATCTGCAAAAAAACAAAGAAGAGAGAGATGAGTTCATTTTTTAGAGAGAAAAAGAAAAAAATCTCACCAAATCCTTTGATTCTTGAGTGATTAATGAATAATAAGTACAAAGGATTGTAAGATTGATGGAAGAGATGAAGAAAATACCAAGTGTTTAGTGAAAGATGAAGGATTGGAGAAGTTAAGAGATTGGGTTTTGTGGGTTTAGAGAGAGAGGTTGTGAAAATTTTGAAGAATGAAGAAAGAAGAAGAAGAGAGGGAAATTTAGCATTTCCTCGGATGGGCCTTCCCATGATCGTGGGAATCCCCATCATTCCCACTATCATGGGTTAACTCTCCAGAAACTTTATGGAGAGTTCACGAAATCTCTCCAAAAACTTTCTGAAGAGTCTTCCTACATTCATGGTTTACTCCAATTTTTCAACTTCTTAATCATCTTCTAAGCTTAGCGTGCATTCTCAATAATCCCGCAACCTACAAACACCTCCAAATCATCTAACCAACAAGAAATTCGAAGGGAAAATAAGTAAAAACTCAAACAGAATCCAAATAGCTACTAAACAAATTCAAATCAAACACAATCACAACTAAATAAATAAAACAACAAGTAAACAAAGACAATCAAAAGAAAGATAAACATGCTAAGTTAAAGTCATTAGCTTGACCATTCATCATACATTCATGAAAAAGTGGAAGAAAGCAAAGAGATAACTTCCCTTTCTTGAGAATACGTCCCTCTATAATATGACTTGCAACGATGTTCATTAACCTTGAACGCTTCACCCTTGCCATTTTCCAACTCCAAAGCTCCACAGGGAAACACTTGAAGAATCTTTAAGGGTCTACTCCATCTTGACTTAAGCTTCCCAAGAAATAACCAAAGTCTTGAATTGAACAAAAGCACCATGTCTTCACTTTTAAACTTCTTCTTTTTGATATAAGCATCATGCCACTTTTTCGCTCTTTCTTTTTACAACTTGGGGTTTTCGTAAGCTTCAAATCTTAACTCATCCAATTCATCAAGTTGTAACAACCTTTTCTCCCCTACTAACTTCCATTTTATATTCAACTTCCGAATTGCCCAATATACACGATGCTCCAATTCTAGTGGTAAATGGCAAGCTTTGCCATACACGAGTTTATATGGTGTGGTACCTATGGGTATTTTGAAAGTATCCGGTAAGCCCATAAAGTATGATCTAGCTTCAAAGCCCAATCCTTTCTTGACGTGCTTACTACCTTCTTTAAAATTTTCTTCAATTCTCTATTCACCACCTCCACCTGGCCACTAGTTTGGGGGTAGTAAGAGATAGCCACTCTATGATAGAAATTGTATCTTCTCAAAAGGGCCTTAAATGGTTTATTGTAGAAATGGCTCCCTCCATCACTTATAATCGCTCTAGGTACCCCAAATCTAGTAAAATTTTTCTTTATGAACTTTTGAACCACCTTGCTATCATTAGTTGGAGTAGCTACTGCCTCAACCCACTTGAAAACATAGTCAACCCCAACTAATATGTAAGTGTTACCTGAGGAGGATGGGAATGGTCCCATGAAGTCCAAGCCCCACACATCAAATATCTCCACCTCCATTAAGTTTGAAAGCGACATCTCATCCCTCTTTGATATGTTGCCCACTCTTTGACATCTATCGCACTTTGGTACAAAATCTCGAGCATTTTTAAATAATGTCGGTCAATAGAATCCACACTCTAAGATTCATGAAACAATCTTGTTAGCTCTATAATGCCCTACATAAAGTGAGCTATGACATTGTGTTAAAATTTCAAGCATTTCATCTTCAATGACACACTTGCGAATCACACTGTCAGCACATATCTTATAAAGTACAGGTTCATCCCAAATATAACGAAAGCATTAAAATAAAAAACAATATTTTATTGATATGAAAAATTAGAAGGAAGAATACCACCTGAAAGGTAATTTGCAATATCTGCAAACCAAAGGTGAAAAGGAATATCTACCATCATTAAAGTCTCATTAGGACAGCTATCCTTAATTTTCGCTTCTTCTTCATGGTGTCCTCCTTCAAGTCTCGATAAGTGGTTCGCTATGACATTTTCTGCTCCCTTTTTGTCTCTAATCTCAATGAGGAACTCTTGAAGCATGAGTACCCATTGAATAAGCATAGCCCTGGCATCCTTCTTAGCAAAGAGGTAATGTAACATTGCATGATCTGTAAAAACAATAACTTGAGAGCCCAAAAGATAAGAATGAAATTTCTCACAACCAAATACCATCGTAAGTAATTCCTTCTCAATAGTGGTGTAGTTCAGTTGTGCTTCTGTCAAAGTTCTGCTTGCATAATAGATAGCATGCAGCCTCTTCTCCTTCCTTTGAACAAGTATACAGCCAATATCATAGTCACTTGCATCACACATAATCTGAAATAGAAGAGACCAATCTGGTGATGTTAAAATAGGTGCTGTCGTAAGTGCCTTCTTCAACGTATTAAAAGAATCTAATTATTATTAAAAACAAAAGGCACATCTTTAAATAATAAATGTGTCAAAGGTCTAGCAATAAGAGAAAAATCTTTAATGAACTGTCTGTAGAACCTTGTATAACCCAGGAAAGCTCAGATACTCTTGATATTGGTAGGAGGTGTAATCTTTCAACAACTTCGGTCTTAGCACGATCCACTTCAATCCCCTTGTATAAGATCTTATGGCCTAATATAATTCTCTTTTGGACCATGAAATGACATTTCTCCCTGTTTAAAACTAGATGAGACTCTTTACATCTTTGAAACACTCTATCTAAATTAAGCAAACAATGATCAAAAAACCACCTTTGGAATGTAGCAGGTGCATTGCATAAACCAAAAGGCGTCCTACGATAAGCAAAAGTCCCATAAGGACAGGTGAAAGTAGTCTTTTCTTAGTCTTTCGAGTATATAAATAATTGATTATACCCTAAATATCCATCAAGAAAGCAATAAAAAAAATGATCAGCCACCCTCTCAATCATTTGGTCCACAAACATAACAAAATCAACAGGAATAATAAATTTGTCCACATTTACCAATACATCTTCTACAACTCCAAATGGCCTCTTGATGGATTGATCCGTAAGTTAAATTAGCATAGATGTTAGCTTGACCTCTCCAAGTCTCAATTTCCTGAAAATAGACAAAGACATCAAGTTAATTCTTGCACCTAAATTATATAAACATTTAGAGAATTTAAAATCACTAACAACACATAAAATAGTAAAACTCCCTAAATCTTGTAATTTTGAAGGCATTTGGCTTAATATGATCGAGCAACAATTTTCCATCAAACTTACTGTCTGATTGTCCTCCCAAGTGCGTTTATGTAGGTATATCCTTAAGAAATTTCACGTACTTGGGCATACACTCTAAAGCTTCCACTAATGACAAGTTAATCTGCAGCTTTTTCAGTTTCTCCAAAAACTTGGAAAACTGAGTGTCCACCTAATGCTATTTCACCCTTTGTGGATACGGAAGTTTAGGCTTATAGGTGAGAAAGTTGATCTAGAGAAGTTTAAGCTCTAAAGTAACCTATCTACTTATTTTACGCTCAAAAACCACATGTGCACAGGTCGTGACCTGAGGTAAAAAGAGCAGATATGCCTAGACACCACTTAATTTAGACATAACTTTGTTTAAGAAACTAAATTGTGATCTGAAAAATTAAATTAAAATTAAAAGAGACTAATTTAAACAATGGACAATACCGCAATTGCAGAAAATCTGAATTCAAGAATCTAAATGCTAGAGATTACTTTTTCCTTATTTTGTCTCCCTCCTATT
>JAOTJB010035017.1:0-10243 GCA_027123815.1 Erythroxylum minutifolium
ATATGTTGCAATGTTGGGTGAGTTTGCGAACTCAATGAGGAACCATCATCGATGGTCCACTCAATTCATGCAACACAATCTCCCATTAATACAATCTATATTCCTAGATCTATAACTCAGGTTGGAGAGATCACCCAAATCTAAGTTATAGAGGGAATAGACAGTATAACTATTCCACGCATAGGTTATAGGGTGCCCAATAATTTCAACCTAGACTACAAGACTCCTCCTCTAAATCAAGTGTGTCATTAGATGATACGGTTAAGTCTCTTGTGACTAAAACTTTGCAATTCTATCAAAATGTGAAACAATTTTAATAGGAGAAAAGATTTCAATTTTAAGAAGTAAGTTTTAGCATTCAAAATTTTCTGAACTAAATGTGCTAGATAGCAGTGGCTATTAATCATCTAGAATCATAAAGCATAGTAAAATTTCCATCGTAACTTTAGGTAAATAAAAAATATGTTAGCATGGTGGCTTTAAAGAGTGGTAGGATGCTAGAGGATCCTAAAAGGACTCTGCAAAAATGGCTAGTGAAGAGGAAATTGAGAAGGAATTAAGAGAAGAAGGAAATCTCTCAGCTAGAACAAGGTTAATTTTAAATGTCTCAATGAGGTTAAGACTAATCATCAACCTTTTCCTAACAGTATATCAAAGAAAAATAAGGAGCAAAAGGATAAGGATAAGGATATATTGAAGACTTTTCAAAAGGTATAAGTGAATATACTTTTGTTAGATATAATCAAGCAAGTGCCAAGTTATACAAAATTCCTTAAGGAATTATATACTAATAAGAGAAAGTTGAGAGGTAATGAGAAGGTCAAGATACATAAGATTGTTTATTTAGACTTCAAGAGAAACTACCATCAAAATACAAGGATCCAGGTATGTTCACCTTGTAAGAACACTATAATTAAGAGAGTCTTGCTAGATTTAAGAACATCAACCAATATTATGCCCCATTTTATCTATGCATCTTTAAACAGGGGCCTTTTGAAAGAAACTAGATTGTTACACTAATGCTTATATAGATGGAGTTATTAAGGATTTTTTACTATAGGTGAATGAATTGTTGCTTCGTACAAAATTTTATATTATGGATATAAATTATCAAACTTTTTATAATCCCGTACCTATCATACTAGGGAGATCGTTCCTTAATATGATCTAAATTAAGATAGCTATTTATAAGGGAACCTTCACGATGGAATTTGATAGTGAAGTAATTTATTTCAATATTTTTAATGCCATAAAACATATTGAAGATGATTATTTTGTTTTTTCTATTGATGATATTGATCCTTTATGTAGAAAGTGCTTAAGTTAAATTACAAGGATCAATTAAAAGCAATTTTAACGAAAGATCTGAAGTTAAAAACCACGAATCATGCTAAGTTAAAAGAGTAGTTAATCGAGATGAAGGCCACCTTACATTCCTTAGAACCCCCTCCTATAAGGTATGAATTTGCTTCCATAAAATTACCTGAATCTTTCCAAAGGCTATTACCTTATGATGTGCAAGTGTCAAATGTAGAGTTGAAAACACTACCTTCTCACTTAAAATACACATATTTGGGAGAAAATCAAAATCTTCCATTAATTATTTCTATAATTTTGACTTCTGATTATGGAGATAAATTAGTTCGTGTGTTAAAGGAGCACAAAAAGGCAATTGGAAGGACAATTATAGATATTCAAGGAATAATTCGTTCTATATGCATGCATAATATATTTTTCTTAAGGAGGGTGTAATGTCCACTAGACAAGCACAACGTAGGCTAAATCCTTTAATGATGAAAGTTATGAAAAAGGAAGTACTGAAGCTTCTCGATAATAGAGTCATTTATCATATCTTCAATAGAAAGTGGGTAATCTAGCGTAGGTGGTTCCAATGAAATCTAAAATCACAATGGTTACAAATCAGGATGGTGAGTTGGTCCCCACTTGTGTGAAAATTGGGTGGCATTTTTATAGTATAGGTGGCTCCAATAAAATCTAAAATCATAATGGTTACAAATCAGAAAGGTGAGTTAGTGCCTACTTGTGTGAAAATTAGGTGGCAAGTTTGTATGAATTATAGGAAGTTGAATCTTGCAACTCATAAAGACTATTTCCCTTTTTATTTATTGATCAAATGCTTGAGAGACTTATTAGACATAAATATTACTATTCTCCAGATGACATTTTAGGTTCTCTTTAGATCCCTGTTGCCATATAGCATCAAGAAAAGAAGAGCTATTTAGTACATTTACTTACTAAAGGATGTCATTTAGTTTATGTCATGTGCTCGTCATTTTCCAAAGGTCATATTCTCTGAGTATGTTAAGAAGATCATAGAGGTATTTATGGATGATTTTAATATCTATGGTTCTTTCGATAATTGCTTAGAGAATCTTGGAATTATTTTGGGAAGATATATTGAAACTAACCTTGTAGTTAATTGGAAAAAGTGTCATTTTACAGTTGATTAACGCATGTTGTATCATCTTGGGTGTAAAGGTTGACAAATTCAAAATTGATCTCATTTCTGCTTTACCCTAAAATGTGAGAGACATTAATTTTTTATGGCCATGTAGATTTTTACCATAGGTTCATCAAGGATTTTTCAAAGATAGTCACACCTTTATACAAATTGTTATAGATAGATGTCCTTTTTAAGTTCGATGACAAGTGTAAGAAGGTATTTGAAAAACTTAAAGAGCTTTTAATATCCCCACCAGTGATTCAGCCTCCTAACTGGAACTTCACTTTAAGATTATGCAATAGAGGAAGTTGTAGGAAAAAAAAGTGGAAAAATCTACACATGCCATCTATTATACTTCAATGACTTTGAATTTGGCATAACTGAATTATTCCACATTCAAAAAAAATCTTTTATCTACTGTATTTGCTTTAGAAACCATACTTGTTTAGTACTAAAGTTATTGTTTACTTAGATCATGCATCTTTGAAGTACTTGCTCACTAAGAAGGAAGCAAATCAAATGGATCCTCCTCCTTTAGGATTTTGATTTAGAAATAAGAGACAAAAAGGGGGTAGAAAATGTGTTTATTAATCACCTTAGTTGCCTAGTCTAAGAGGAAAGACATGGCACCTTAAAAGAAACATTTCTAGATGAACAATGATTTTCTACTAGTTTGACAACTCTATAGTATGAAAATATTGTGATCTTTTAGTTACTAACTAGTTACCTGTAGGTTTGTCAAGGGCTTAAAGGGACAAGTTAAATAGTGAATCCAAGTATTATATGTTAGATGACCCATATCTTTGGAGGCATTATGCAGACCAAGTCATAAGAAGGTATGTTCCTAAGAGTGAGATGTTTTCTATTTTAACCTTCTGTACACTTATGGAGGGCACTTTGGAGTACAAAGAACTGCCTATAAGGTTTTAGAGTGTGGATTTTATTGGCCCTTATTGTTCAAGGAAGCTAATGTCTTTTTCAAGTCACACAATAGTTACAATGGTCGAGTAACTTGTCCTATAGAAATCAAATGCCACAAAACCTAATCTTCTCTATGACGTCTTTAATGTTTAGGGCATTAATTTCATGGAAACGTTTCCTCCATCTATTGGCTTTCATTATATCTTATTTGTAGTTGATTATATTTCCAAGTAGATGGAAGCTAAAGTCACCAAGACTAATAATGCAAAATTTGTAGTTTTTGTCAAATATAATATCCTTTTGAGGTTTAGAATGCGAAAAGCCATCATAAGTGATAAGGGAACAAACTTTACAATACAATAATGAAAGATAGTTTCAAGAAATACCATATTATTCACAAATTTTCCAACTTCTACCATCCCCAAATGAGTGGCCAAGCTGAGGTATCCTACAGAGGCATTAAATTGATCCTAGCAAAGATGGTTTAGCCTAATAGGAATGATTGGAGTTTGAGGTTGGAATATGCATTATAAGCTTATAAAATAGCTTATAAAGTGTTAATAGTTATTTCTTTAAATAGATTGGTGTTTAAGAAGTTTTGTCACATTTTAGTGGAGTTGTAGCATAAGACTTATTAAGATATCAAACACTACAACATGAATCTTACTGAGATAGGAATGCATAGGAAACTGCAATTGCAAGAGTTTAACGAGATGTAGAACAAATCATATGAAAATGAAATGACATATAAGGAAAAAAATAAAGCTTTTCATGATAAGATGATATAAAGGAAAAGCTTTGTCAGTCATCAAAAGGTGCTTCTTTATCAGTATAAACTTAAATTATTTCTAGGTAAGTTGCATTCTTGTAAGGTCAGTCCTTTATGGTTTCTAATGCCTTTTTATAAGGTGCAGTAGAGATACAAATTGTAAAAATTGAAAAGACATTTAAGGACAATGGTCATCACCTAACGTTATATTATAAAGGATTTCTAGGAGAAAAATATGGAAAAGATGATACATGAAGACCTTAATAATATTATGTGAGGAGAAAAGCATGGAGTCGAGCCAATAGGCAACCTAAGGGGAGTGTTTTTTCCATTTCCTTAACATTTTTGTAATTTTTGGTTTTGTTAAACACTTCATTTTTTACATTTAATGTTACATTAGGAACAATATATATTTTAATTGTGTGAGGGAACTTATTTATTTATGTTCCTAAGTTTGTTTCTTATGTGTGTTTAAGTTCTTTTTGTATAAATAAAAAGAAAGAAAAAAACATTCTCGCTTTTTCTATTGCTTATAGTGTAACACCCCCACAACTATAAGTTATATACTGAAACACCCTTATGACATTCCACTACATACCCTATAACAATGGTGTGTTAACTATAACACTTTCTCTTTATTACATGGTAATTAATCCAACTTAATCATAGCATCAACTAAATACAAGAAGTCACCAAATTTTTTCTTTTTAGCAAATTTCCTCCTTTCATTTCATAAATACCGAATGTATATACATGGTAGTTTTCCAAAATTTATCTATGTACATCATCAAAATCTAATACAAAATATACTACATGAAAGAGGAAACAAAGAAGATCTAACTAAATCCTTCAGTCCTGCTGACCGACCTTTAAGCCATATCTTCTTTACTAAAGTACAAGAATTAAGCTTCTTGTATGGTCTCTTAGTAGCTAGAATCCTCTCTGTGTCTTGAAATGTAAATGTACAATTTTGGGTGAGTTTTGCGAACTCGGATGAGGTAACCATATTCGATGGTTTACTCAATTCGTGCATCACAATAATACACGTAACATATTTTTCACGTCTTTGCATATTCATAAAACATCACCTTTCACTTTCAGAACAATCATAATGATCATTTCATTCATGTAAAATAAATATATCTAATATAAATGCAATGCCTGTAAAACTCACATTCATTTATTATTGTCGTTGTGACCAAGTGCCTCTTTTACTAGCTCATATCCCCTTGTGGATACCGAGTTGTATCAAAAGATGTCCCATATCCTTTAGTGGATATTGGGTACATTTACAACTGAGCCCAAGGCTCTAATCATAGTATGAGCTTTAAGCTCTTTATCCTGGTGACTCCGGTCATAACTTCGTTTATCTTTCATGTATTCTAATATCGACATGTTTCATATATCATATGTTTAATAGGATATATGCTTGCACATTCACATTCAAATCACATCGGACCCAAGGTCCAGCATTTAACATCATTGTTGAGTAACATATATTTTGTCACATTCACATACAAGGAACACTTCAATATCACAATCATTATATTAGAATCATCGGACCTTCATGTCCAAAATTCAACAATCAAACCACATTCACAAATAATTTAGATTAGAAATTAAGCAAACAAATAATAATGTGAGATTGTCTAGGTTACTTACAGATTGCTTCCGAAGTTATTGCCTCAAAGTTCCAGCAACGTTAGGATGTTGACGTTCCAATTGCTCCTCTATAACAAACAATATACACACGTCACACTTTAGCACAATTATAAGTATTCATTTATGCATATGTAAGTATGTGAAATATGTACAATGCATGTTCATGACAATCCTAGTTATCTTTCCATTATTCTCATCACATAATTATAAATAATTCCAAAATCACACAAGGATCATTTATACTTATGGTTTAGACCTCAATAAAACCACAAAAAATCAAAATTCGTAACTCATTTCTTCAATTCAGATTTTTCCTAAGACATACTTTTGGGTTAACTTTCCATGTTCTTTTTGACCAAGAAAATGAAGTCATTCGAGGGTCCTTGCCTATCTCTTAAGTATGTAACGACACCATGATCATTCAATTTGGTTTAGTATCCTTTGAGTTAGGCTCTCAATACCACAGACTATGTATAATTGAACTTTTGGCTAGTTCATGACCATACCCTCAATTGTACAACTCATAACTTTCAACTCAGATATCTAAAAATTACAAACTTAGTACCAATTGAAATATAAGAGAATGAACTACAATTTTTGCGAAGGCACCTTTTCTGATTCAGACTATGTCCATTCAGGTTTTATGAAAACTTCAAAATATAATTTCTGTCTCGGGTAGTACTATAACCTCAATTCAGACTCAATTTCTCATCAAATTTTGAAAAGCTTAGAGATCGAATTAAATTTAGACATCTTCAAGAAAGATGTAGAATTATGTCTCTAGTTTAATTTGAATCAAGAATCACCTCATTGGACATCTACCACTCAAGATATCATAAAAAAACCATCATATGTTCAGTGGGCATCTCCCACACATCACCTTCGAGGTCGCGATCGCGACTTCCATAGTGGCATCTTGACAGTGACACTACGTGATCGCGACTTCAACTGAGTCATGACCGTGACGTGTTACGATCGCGACCTGCGTCTGGACAAAGCGCCCTCCCTTTCTTTTTTTTTCTTTTCCAAACTTCACATCCATTTTAAACCTAGAAAATGAGGTTTTTTGGCAAAGTCATCTTGTAAACAATTGTTCATCTATGTCTTAAGATTCTAAAGAACCTAAGTTCATACAAGTGGCTCAGTATTTTAAATGTTATACACAATTTACTCTATACTATTTAGAAATAGAGACAAAAATCTAAAACTCAATTACAAGCCAATTTTTAACACTCTTAGGGATAGAACTTCAAATAATCACCAACTCATCATCATAACATTTCTATTTACCATAATCCATAAAGATAATTTATACACTTACTTGTTTTAGCCCCAAAACCTCTTCAAATCAAGTGAAGCTAGCTCCCACACATCACCCAATCATCATCCTTTAAGGGTGATATATGTTGGGTCTTCAATAACAAGAAGAAGATAATGAAAGATTGAAGTAAAAAGGTGCAAATTTTTAGTAAAGATCAACGTTGAGAGAGTTGGTGAGAAAGTGTCATGAAAATGAAGAAAAGAAAATGAAAAAGAGCACTTAATGAAAAATGAAAGAAGAGATGGTCTTTCAGAGAAGAAAGAATTGTGGATGGTTAAGTTTAGTTGGTTAAGTACCCGGTAATTAAATGCTAGCTAAGTGTCATAACACTTACTACTTAAATATAAATGCTAATTGGATATTTACTTAAGCTACCACATGATTCTTAATAACCAACCCATTGAGCTCTAGTTTCTATTTTAATTGTCTCTAAACTTCAATGACATATGTCATTCAATCCCAAAGTCATAAATAAAAATTTTCAATACCAATTGACTCTTAATTCTACTGCTATTTGTCAATTTTCTTGCCATTTGGCATTTTTCCTAGTCCAAAATTTACCAAATTTTCAGAAATTTTCTAAAAATCTCCAAAAATTCTAAATTACTAAATACACTCTCCAAATCAAATTTTCAACATATAAAAACCACAATTCTTTATAAAATCACATTCACAATTTAATTATAAATCAATTATACCCGGAATGTCTATGAATGCATATACAATTATTTTCATGTGCAAATATTCAATATTTATGAATATGAGTATATCGTATAATGCATGAGCATGAAATGCATTTTCTAAATTCTTACTAATCTCTCATATTTATTATTCTAGTCTCAACATAGATAACGGGATGTTACAACTCTCTCCCTCTTAAAAGAAATTTCGTCCTTAAAATTCTTACCTGCTTGTTCGAACAGGTGGGGGTATTGTCTCCTCATATGCTCCTCCGTATCCCACGTTGCTTCCTCAGTTGAGTGATTCCTCCAAAGGACTTTCACTAATGGAATGGCTAGATTCCTCAACTGCTTCATCTAAGACCCCACTATCTTGATCAGCTCCTCTACATAGCTTAAGTTATTAGCAACCTCAATCTCCTGAGCCAGTATCACATGTGTCGGGTCTGATTGGTATCTTCGGAGCATATTCACAAAAAACACATTATGCAATTTAGACATTTCATTTGGTAAAGCTAGCTTATATGCCAAAGGTCCTATCCTCTCAATGATTTCATAAGGACCAATGTACTTAGGGCTCAACTTGCCCTTCTTACTGAATCTCAATACTCCTCTCCAAGGTGACACTCTCAGAAAGATTCTATCTCCTACATTGTATTCCATGTCCCTTTGATGTTGATCTACATAACTCTTATGTCTATGTTGGGCTGCTTTAATTTAGCTTCGAATCAATTTCACCTTGTCTACTATGTCTTATATCAATTTTGGGCCTTCAATCATTCTCAAGCCCTCTTCATCCCAATATAGTGTTGACCGAAATTTCCTACCATATAAGGCTTCATATGAAGCCATACCGATATTACTGTGATAATGATTATTACATGCAAATTCGATAAGTGCCACATATTGGTCCCATGCTCCTTGGAACTTCAATACACAAGCTCTAAGCATATCCTTAATAGTCTTAAATGTCCTCTCACTCTGTCTATTTGTTTGAGGATGAAATGTTGTACTGAAGTTTGACTTAGTAACTATAGTAGGCTGCAAACTTTTCCAAAATCTTGAAGTGAATCTGGGATCCCTGTTCGATACAATAGATACTAGAACCCAATACAATCTCACCACTTCATTCACATATCTCTAGGCCAATTGATCTAGTGAGTTATTTTCTCACACTTGTAAGAAATGGGCCGACATAGACAATCGGTCCACTATAACCCATATTGCATCATTCTGCCTTAGAGATCTAGGCAATCCCATAATGAAGTTCTTAGGTGATTCCTTCCCATTTCCACTCCGAAATAGACAATGAATGTAGCTTCCCAACTGGAGTCTGATGCTTAGCCTTAACCTACTGACATGTCATACACTTAGAAACATACTCCACCACTTGCTTCTCTATTCCAGGCCACCAGAAATGCTGCTTCAGCGTGTTATACATCTTGGTAGTACCAGGATGCATAGCATACGTTGCTATATGAGCTTGCTCTAGAATTTCTTTCCTCAAATCATCCACATTAGGCACACACAGCCTCTATTTCAACCACAGCATCTCATCTCTCAATTCAAACTCATAATTTGGACTTATCTTCACTTTCTCTATAAGCTTCACCATACTAGGATCTTTACTCTGCACCTTTTTGATTCTATCATATAACATCGACCTCAACTTCAACGTACAATCAAGGCCTTATCTTGCTCCAGATTCAACTCCACATTTAGAGCTCTCAAATGAATCAAGTTCCGTAACCTTGATGACTGAATATGAGTTATATGAGTAATAGAATTTCTGCTTAAAGCATCTGCGACCACATTAGCTTTCCCCGGGTGGCACTCAATTGTGCAGTCATAATCTTTTAACAGCTTAATCCATCTCCTCTGCCTTATATTCAACTCCTTCTGACTCAGCAAATACCTCAAGCTCTTATGGTCTGTATAAATCTAGAATGTCTCTCCATAAAGATAATGTCTCTATATCTTTAAAGAAAAGACAATTGCAGCTAGCTCCAAATCATGTATCGGATAGTTAATCTCATGAGACCTTAATTGTCTCGATGCATAGGTGATCATCTTGCCATTCTACATCAACACACATCCCAATCCTTGATGCGAAGCATCACTATACACCACAAATCCTCCAATTCCCGACAGAATGGTTAACATCGATGCCGTAGTTAACTGATGCTTTAGCTCCTCAAAGCTCTCCTGACATTTTTCATCCCGTTTGAACACTACATTCTTCCTCAAAAGTTTTGTCAGAGGGGCTGAGATCAAGGAAAACCCCTCGATAAAGCTTCGGTAATATCCGGCCAATCCTAGGAAGCTTCAGATTTCAGACACATTCCTCAGAGCTTCCCAATTCATCACTGCCTCTATCTTCTTTGGATCTACCTATATGCCTTCTCCAGTCACTATATGCCCCAAAA
>JAOTJB010035032.1:0-10241 GCA_027123815.1 Erythroxylum minutifolium
TAACCTATCCTATTGACATAATTTTTCTTTGATAAATCCATTTAAACTTTATACTTTTTCTTTATGTATTAACCACATTACATGCTTTATATTTACCCAAATGTCCTACCCAAGCCATAAGCTAGTGGAGCATTTATGATTATTGAGTTTGTGGATGTACAAAATTCTAAGTGTGAGGGTGTCCATATGTGTAGGTTTGTTATGATGTTGAGATGTTTTGTAATTGAAATTATCATGTTAATATAATTGCTTTCATTCTTTTAATGTTAAAAAAAGAAAAGAAAAGAAAAGAAAAAGAAAAAGAAAGAAAGAAAGAAAGAAAAAGAAAAGAATGAAAAATTTTTGTTTAAATAAATTTATCAAAGAGGAAGTACATATGAGTTTGCAAAGTTATTCATAATTAATGCATCTTCCTATAGTTGTAATGAATGTGATATTTGAGTACGTTGAATATGAGGTAGATGTTGGCTTGGAAGGTTCACTCTTGTGGTTTCAATGTATTGTTGGCATCAATTATATAAGTGATTTCTTCGGATTGGTGTATGCTTCAAGTGGTTTGTGTGTGAGAGCTGAATTGGGTTGTAAAATATAAATGTTGCATTTGTCATAGGTAACGGTACTCAGTTTTGATGAGTGTTAACTTGTGCACTTGGTGGTATAATTAAGTGTTACTTTTGTTTCACTAGCTTTGATGAGTTTCATGCTACATGACCCAAACACATCTCACCTTATCTTTGCCCAAATTACAACCTTGAAAAGTCCTTTGATCCATGATTTTGCATGTGAACATTAGAGGTAGAGAAATGAAATGATAGCAAAGTTGTGGAATGACATGATCATGAATGGTGTTGAGTGTACCTATAGATATATTTTAGTTAAACACATTTTTCGAGTCTACCATTAGATTGCTCAGTTCTTGAAGGTATTGAATGTTGATTCATCATGAGTAAAAGCTTGGAATGTTGAGTTCTTGCTATTATTTTTGAAAGTCATTCATCTTTGTTTATAATTATGTATTCTTGGAAAATATGAAAATTGAGTTAATGTTTTAAGTCTTTGAGCTTAATTTGGATGTTTTGCCTGAGCACAGACAAAAGCTAAGTGTGGGAGAAATTGATATGTGTCTAATTGTTGATACATTTAATCATTTACACTTAGTGATTAATGATACAAAAATGTTTAAGATACTTGTTTTAATTTATATATGATTTTAGGTATAATTTGGAAGAAAAGAAATTAAAGTGAGTTGAAAGCACTACATTTGGGTCGTTTTTCAAGGATTAATTTTTACTTGTCTTCATGGAGTAAGAAGAAGAAAATTAAAAGATAAGAAGAAGAAAAAATCAAAATACAAAAAAAGTGAATTAAAGGTGCTTTCTAGAAAAATCAAAAATAACAAGAGAGCAAAACGTATGTAGCAGTTAGGAGTTGAAGGACAAAACGACATGCATGCAGGTGGATTAAAACAAAGACAAAATGATAGCAGCACAACCCAAAACAGAAGGAAGCTAGCGTTAAACATTACCGTTAAACGCATTAACGCCAATGCTAGCGTTGCATACATTTAACACATGGCTTTAAATGCTAGCATTGAACGTGAAAGTTAGTGTTAAATGAAAATGTTGTTGTTCATGCTAGTGTAGGTTTTTAAAGAAGGGGAGAATAGAGAGTTGGCAGCAGATAAGAAAAAAATGTGAACACTGATGGTGGGCAACTATGTTTAGTCATCAAATCAATGAATAGAAAAAGAGAATAGAGAGCTTGTGACAGAAATAAAAGGAGACGTGAATAGTGGAGATAAACCATAATGTTTATTTGTCACATCATATGAATAGTAATTAGGAGAGAAAACAGAAGAGTGGAGGCGCTACAAGGGGTCTTCAGCTAGGGTATTTTCATGGGGGCTGAAGCATTTTCTTTAGAGAGACCCATGGAAGGCTAGGTTCTTGACGTCAGTTCAGAGGTGACATCGATACCGACGACCCAGATTAAGCATTTTTTATTGTTTTATTTTTTCTCTCATTAGAAATTTATTATGTTATCTTGTATGGATTGATTGAGAGTATTTGAATGATGATAATTTTAATGCTCTATTGAATCTTTTTCATGAAAACCATTGCTAGAATCAAATGTAATACGTAATCGTTGTATTCCTGATTCATTTGTAGCAACTAATGGTTCTGAATCATTAGAGATAACATAAAATAGGTTAAATAATATGATCTTTTGTGATTATTACCTAGAATGGTCTATTTTTCTAGTTCGTAAGGCGGTTGTCCGGGTAAACTTAGAGAGCTTATTTTAGGTTTCCCAATAGCTAGGGTTAATTAATGAGTAATTCATAATTAACTAGGATCTAAGGAAACATCAGGATTAACAGAGCTTATTGTTAATCTACGATCGATAATTGCTAAGAGAGATAAAAAATAACAAATTAATGAATTATGCTTAATTAGGGTGCAAGTCGAGATTGAATTAAAGAACCAGATCCTTACCGAATCTCCCAATTTTATCATTTTTCACATGTTTTCTTTAATTTTTTATTAGGATTATTTTCTTTTATTTTCTTATAAAATCCAAAACCCCCATCACTTAAACATCAATTAATTTCATTTCATAAGCTAACCGAGCACTCCCTGTAGGATCGACCTAGACTCACCACTACTACAGTAGTAGTTTATTTATTTTATTTTGACTAAAGGTATAGCACGCATGTCAGTCTAAGACCCGACCCCCTTTTCCACCAATCTCTATCTCAATTTGGAGTTGGAAAATGATAAGGGTGAAAAGCTTAAGATTAATAGGTATAGGTGCAATCTATACTTTGAGGGGTCATTCTCACAAGAAAAGGAAGTACTTTCTTTCCTTTCACTCACTCTTTCATAATTACATATAGAATGGTTAAGTTAATGACCCTAACTTAGCATGTTTGTCTTTCATTTGCTTATCTTTGTGTTAGTGTTGTTTTGCTTTGATTTGATAGTGTTTAGTTTATTTTTGATTGGATTTTAACTTGTTTCGCCCTTTGATCTCTTGTTATTTAGGTACTCGATGATGTGTTTTGAGATTACTTGAAGGTTTGTTGTGCACGTTTGATATTAGGTAGTTTTGAATTTCATTATTGGAGTAGTTTGAATTCAATAAATATCTCAAAAATTTAGAGGATTATGGGAATTAGGGAAGCTATAAAGGTGAGTCATGAGGTACAAGGTGAAAATAATATGTTAGGGAAGGATCATAGAGGTAAAATGAGGAGGAAAGACGAAAAGTCATGAGGTACAAGGTGAAAATAAAAGTCAGTGAGCACCACGATTATGTCTTAACAGGCTACGATCATGGCCTACGGTAGGGTAAATCTGTCCCACGTAACTTTCAACTTAATTTTTTACCATTTTTACCCTTCCTTCACATATATATTCATTTCTAACCTTATTTTTTCATTCACTTTCATTTTAACTTTATCTCTCTAAGTTTAGAACCTCCAAACACTCTCCCTTTTCTCTAACTAACCTTTAAACTTCCACCCTCTTCCAACTTTCGCCTACTTGCAGTCTATTATGGCGTGCATTAAACAGTCAGTGAAGCGTAACCAATCATCACGAAGAAATCAAGTCTCGAGCTTAGAGTGAAGGAATAGGATGGTAGATTTTAGAGCACCTTTCCCAATCTACTCAGAGGATGAAGGTATTCAATTCTAATTCCTTAATGTTAAGCAGATAGTAGTCTTAAAATACTTCGATTTTGCTACGCTAGATAAGCTAGAATTGCAAGATAAGTTCCACAATTTACAGAAAGAATTCAATAGAGCAATTTTATACACTTCCAATATCTTGTCTACTAGGAGCTTACCTACGAATTCTTTACTTCCCTTCAGTTCGAAGCCAGTAATCCTAAGGAAATATGGACAGTAACCCTAAGGAGGTTTAGGTTGTGGGGATAACCTTATGAACTGATCATTAAAATTATGTGTGATATTTGCGGTTTCCCTAAATCTTCCATTGTGGATTAGCACAATGACTTTCATGCTTTCCGCTATTAGAATGAACTCACTGGCTGAAGCAGTTCGATGCTAAGAATTCCCCTAACAACATATGAAGCCATGAGCACTTATTGTTACATAAATTCATATGTCAAATGGTCTTTGACAAATCAAAAACCAATAAGTGCTTAATGAAGGAATTTTTTCTGTTGTGTTACATGAATCACAACATCTCATTGTGCACCTTCACATATGATGTGAGTGCTATTTTTGTGACTCTACATAAGAGGAGCAACAATTTGGATATGGGTTATTTAGTTTCTACCATTGTTGAGTACTACGGTGTAGATTGTAGTGGTCTAACCATCCACTGTATTGATTTTCTAAATCACCATCACTTGTGGCGTGTTGAAATCTTAAAGTCCCATAACATAGAACTCTGAGACATCAACCAAAAATCTCATGTGAAGATCAAGGTGATTAAAGAGGAAGAAGAAACACCACCTCAGTAGCCAGTAGAGGACTCGACTAGCAAGGAGTTTAAAGAGGAAGAAGAAACAGAAGAACTTGGTTAGAAGAAGGTGCTTGATGCAATCTTCACCAACACCCAAACACTTACAGACACACTTGCGGAAAACTCTAGGCTGATGAAGGAGATGGCCCGCACACAACGACGTCAGAGCCAGGATATACGTCTGGTTCATCGATACTTCAAAGCTCAAGGCATACTAAAAGTAGAATTTAACTTTTAATTTTTTGAAATAAATAAGCAATAGATATTACTAAAATCACTAAGAACTAGCTATCGTTTTAAAAACTTGTGCTTACAAAGATTTTATATTCTCTTAAAGAGACATCCATTAGAAGGCCAAAGTAATAGCTTAGATATAATTGATATTAATTGGGAAGGGAGTTAAAGTCAATAATGCCTTTAAATATAAGTATTGATAAGAAAATTGAATATGCTAGATCAAATTTTTGTTGGGATCATATACTACTAAGATTCTCCTATTGAAATAAGCTTACTGGTTTCAACACATCAAAGGATCTATTTAACTTTTCACAAGCATTGTTGACTTTTTTCCATTGCCTCAATCTTGGCTACCTTAATATTTCCATAAGAATTTACCTTAAGAAATTTCAATTCTTCCTTAATGGCCCTTAATTTGGTCATACCCTTACAAGCTTCATATCCTTAAACTTCTTTGTTCAAACTCCTTCGTACTTTTCTGAAACTAGGAAAGTAGAACATGTAGTACTTAAATATAAGATCTACAGTACTTATATGGCCCATACAATTTAACAACTTTTTATTACAAATGCTCTTGATGCTTCCACTTTTTATGATAGATGTATACAGCTAAAATCCCCTTTAAGATCTAAGGTACTATATTTTCCACTTGTAAATCCAACAATTCAATACTTGTTTCATATATTACCATGATATCCATTCTTATGGAGCCTCTTATTAGTTAAACTTGACAACAAATTAGTAAGTCACATTGTGGGTGATGAAAAATCTTGATAACATCAAGATCATACGAGATTATGATCCTTCTATTTTAATGCTTAACATGATTAATAATTTTGATTCATTTTTTTGAAAGAACCATAACCCTTATTAGTAGTATCATTTTAACAAGTTCAATTGATGCTTTTCATACAGGATACTAATCAAGCTCACACTTGAGAAGTTTGATCTTCGTAAGGCTCAATTGATAGATTCTGGTATAACATCTGCTGATATCTTAGAGGTGAATACTCTTTTTGCTTTTTACTCTTTGCTATTAGGAATTTTTAGCTCACTGGTGTTCTATATACTCATTTATCTATGTTTTGCATATCAATGTACTATGGGAATACGAGATTATGATCCTTCTATTTTAACACCAAATTTTTTATGACATAACATTGAAAATATTTCACTTGGATTATAGATGTGGTAACTAATGCTTCTACTTCTAGTAATGATTCTCCATTTAAATTGTACAATTTTGCACTTATTCTTTATCCCCTTATAAGTACAAGCATGCCTTAAATTATCTTTAAAATATTGTTGCGAATCTTTATAGTTGTACTAGAGATAACAAATTCTTTTTGAAACCTTCCATATATCGTGCTTCTAGAAGAATATGAATTGTAACATCATACATCTTTAAGTTTATAGTTACAATATCAACAACCTTTAGAGGATAATCATCATAATTATACATAAATCTCGTAAGTTTGGTTTATAATAATAGAACCATTCTCTTATGGAGGATATATGAAAACTAGCTCCTAATTTGAAGCGTCATAAATTAAGTAGTGACTTCTTAGTTTCAATTATTATTGTTCTTTCAAAACAATAATAATTGTCATTATTTAAAGTTATTACAATGAAAAATTATCCTCTTTAAACTTCTCAATCTTAAATTTGGTTACCATTACCTCTATCTCAAATATGTAGAACATCTAAAAGCATATTCTATGATTAGTCCAACTATTTGTATTCCTCCCTACTCATTGCCCCACTAAGATGTGCCATGTGCCTCTTAGTGGATCCTAAAAGTCGAATGAAAGCTAAAAGGAGTGAAGGCTCAGATGAATCATCGTTCTTAATTTCTTAAAAGAAACCCATGCTTTTGAAGTTTCAGTAATATAGGCTTAAAACATAGAAGTTAAGAAAGAGTTATAAAATACACCAAATCATTTGTCACATGTTGAAATACAATGATACACCATATCAATTGTTTAGTTTGCGAAGTTTGTGGTTACTATACTGAATAATATCTTTATGACAGATACTATTTTCAAGTGTGAGGAGGAATAGTTGGACGACTACAGATAAGCGTTGGAAGAACAGTATTAGGGTTTCCCGTGAATACATTAATGGAGTGAGAATGTTTATGAATTTTGTGGCTATAAAAGAGGGCAAAGATTGTGAAATTTCATGCCCTTGTACACGTTGCATGAATTGTTATATGAGATCTCATATGAATGTTTTTGACCATTTAATGCAATTTGGCATAGACCAATCATACACCCGCTGGGTTTTACATGGTGAACTGCCAGAATATAGATTTATCTCTAGGGAAGAAAGGGTTGACACTGCAAATGTACGCATTGATGGGACGGGCAATGATATTAATGAAGTTGATGGTGATGAGGAGGAGGATGATGGCATGCAAGATTTGCTTAATGATGTGACTTCTTTCTTAAATGATTGTCCAATTGATCAGGATGGAAGCAGTCCTCCAATAGGCATCGGAGATTCTATTATGGGTGCCTTTCATGAATTGTTGAGTAAAGCAACTGAAGAGTTGTACCCCGGATGTACAAACTTTTCAAAGTTGTCATTTTTAATAAAGTTGCTTCACCTGAAAGTATACAACAAGTGGAGCAATAAGTCATTTGATATGTTACTTACTCTGCTAAGGGATGTATTACCTAAATGTAAATCTTTATTGAAGTCCTATTATGAAGCAAATTAATTTCTAAAAGAGCCTAGGTTTGGGTTGCGTCTCGATACACGTAAGTATGATTGTTCCCTATTTTGGAAAGAGTATGGGGACTTGGGAAGTTGTCCTTAGTGTGGAGCATCAAGATGGAGAATTAATGATGGCAGGGATAAGAAGATACCTTGTAAAGTTTTGCGGTACTTTCCCTTAACCCCCCGATACAACGATTATTCATGTTAGGACTACTAATAAACAAATGACGTGGCTTGATGATAGGCCTAAGGGTGACAGTAATACAATGGTTCATCCTTCTGATGGAGAAGTTTCGAAGAGCTTTGATTAGCTTTATCCTGAGTCTGCTAGAGAACCACGTAATGCTAAACTAGCCTTAGCAACAAATGGATTTAATCCACATAGCAATTTGTCACTTTCATATAGCGTGTGGCCTGTTGTTCTCTTACCATACAATTTACCCCATTGGATGTGTATGGATGAGTCATTTTTTATGCTATCACTGGTTATTCCAGGTCCGAAAGTAGCGGGTAGAGACATAGACATGTATATGAGGCCACTAGTAGATAAGTTAAATGACTTATGGGAAGATGGTTTTGATGTTTTTGATGCTTCAAAAGGAGAAAATTTTCGAATGCATACTATCAACGACTTTCCAGCCTATGGTACTATTTCTAGGTGGAGCACTAAAGGTTGTAAGGGATGCCCTGTTTGTAACAAGCACACCTCTTCTTATAAGTTAATGAGTAAGATTGGTTACTTAGGCCATCGGCATTTTCTTCCTTACGATCATCCATGGAGAAAAGGAAAGAAGTTTGATGGCAAGAGTGATCATCAGCCTACACCTAACTTACCAGATAGAGATGATGTGGTGGAACAATTATATCATATGCAGAATATATGTTATGGAAAGCACCCTAGCAATAAGAGGAGAAGGAGATTGGAAGGGGAGTTGAATTGGAATAAAAAAAACATGCTCTTTGTTCTACCATATTGGCATAAGTTAAGATTAAGGTATAACCTTGATGTCATGTATATAGAAAAGAATATTTGTGATAATATCTTTGGTACTTTGATGAATGTTGAAGGTAAAAACAAAGATACTATCAAGTCTCAGCTTGATTTGAAAGATATGAACATTTGAAAAGAGCAGCTGATGGAACTATTGTGGCAAAACCTCCAGCATGCTATACAATGTCTATGGATGAGAAGAAGAAGTTTTGCGAGTTTGAAAAGCAGGTGAAGTTTCCAGATGGTTACGCATCTAATATATCTTGATGTGTTAATGTTGATCGAAGGAAGATTATTGGACTTAAGTCTTATGATTTTCATATGTTGTTACAAAAGATTCTTCCATTAGGCATGTGTGCCATCTTGAATAAAGATGTGATAAGTGTTTTAATAGAGTTGGTGCACTTCTTTCATCGAATTTGTAAACGAAGTTTGAAGAAAGGATGATGTACAGAAAATGTGTGATGAGATAACTTTAATCTTATGCAAACTTAAAATGATATACCCACCAGCATTCTTTGATGTCATGGTACATTTGGCTATTCATTTGCCAAATAAAGCCTTACTTAGTGGACCAGTTGCATATAGATGGATGTATCCAATTGAGTGGTATTATTTAAATTTATCCTATGACTCGTTAAAGTTAACTAAATGGTATCGTATCTAATTATGGTTGATCATTTATCAAGATTCCTTGGTACACTAAAGGGATTTGTTAGAAATAAAACACATCCAGAAGGGTTAATTGCTGAAACGTATGTTGTTAAAGAGTGCATGAAATTCTATTCAATGTATCTAAAAGGAATTGAAACTAACTTCAATGTGCCAGAGCGAATCAATGATATGGTTGATGGTAGTGATATATTATGTTCTTCCAACGATGTAAGCCAATTGCTACTGCCAATACAATTGCCCTTCCTACAAAAGAGCTAGAAATTACACATTGGTATGTGCTTATGAATTGTCATGAGATTGGACCCTTTATTCAATAAGTTTTCTAACCTATTGTCGAATTAAGATATGCACTAACTATAGATATTTCATCAAATCTTGATTGAAATTTTTTATCCATAGTGAGCACATGGATGAGTTGAGGCAACAAAGTCCATTATATGTTGTCAGGAGATATAGAGAACATTTTTCTTCATGGTTAAAGCATTGGGTAAGAAGAATGTTTGCATATGGTGTACACTAATAATTATATATTATTAACTAAATTTCATTTGTTGTTATAGATGACAACATTAGCTAGCTACCGTGAAGAAAGTATCTTTGAGTCCTTGTATGCATTAGCATGTGGACCTCATAGTTTGGTGCAAAAGTACACTATATACAATAGAAATGACATGTGATTTTGCACTGAAGCCCGTGATATGCGTAGGTTTACACAGAATAGTGGTGTTGCAATGTTATAAAATTATAGGGAAGATAATATTACATTTTATACGGTTTTGACAGATATTATTAGGCTTGAATATGTTAGGGGTAAAAATGTTGTGCTTTTCAAGTGCAAATGGTATGATCTTGCAAATTCGAATATGAGGGTCAATGGTATTATCAAAAGCATCAACGTAACTAAGTTCTGGCACAAAGATGACCCATTTATTTTGGCACATCAAGCAAAGCAAGTCTTTTATGTGGAAGATTTGTTATTCAGTTCAAATTGGCGGATTGTACAAGAATGTGAAGTTAGAAACGCGTATGATATCCCTTCGCTTAGTCATGAAGAAGGTTCAAATGACATTGAGGATTCTGATGAAGTTGCAGTGGAAGTCGAGGAATGTTCCTTAGAGTCTTTA
>JAOTJB010035058.1:0-22441 GCA_027123815.1 Erythroxylum minutifolium
TCAAAGGGAGATTTTGATGTGACAAATAATGCCGAAAAGAGGGATATTGTTAAGAAATTTTATTTTGGGCATTATTTATATTTTAATATATTTGTTAAATCTTTTGTGATAAGAAGTTGACTTGGTATAGGATTGCACTATCTTAGATTATGTAATATTTCTGGAAGTTAAGATAGTATGGAAGGAAGGAATCCTAAATGAGATAAAATCATAAAGAAGATAGGAATTGTTGGTGATAAACATGTAGGAGATTTATCAAAGATTAACTGATTTTGGCAATTGCACTTTTTTAAATTTAAGTGGAAAAATAAGCAGCCCATCTATCAATTTTTATAGCTACGTTTCTTTTTGCTTTCATGAACAATTACATGATCTATCTATTGATTCTTTGCTACTGTTATGTGTGGAGTTCTCAGTGATCAACTTAAAAGGTTCAAAACATATTTTTGTTGGATGACTCCCCAAGATTATGTTTTAACACGGCTACATACATAAGATAGTGTTCTATGACTCAAAGTGTTTTTTTTTGTTTATTGTAATTCTTGATTTAATCATTTGAGATATTATTTTCTTTGTTTTATTCATTGTTTCAAAATCCTTTGTTACATGAGGTGGTTATGCTATTAGGTGTGAGATAACTTTCAAGGGTGTGAGTATGAGTTGTAACGCCCCAAAAATCTCAATTTCATTAATAGTACCTTTTGGGTCGTTAGTAGTATATCCCAAGGTGAATAGTGACACTCGGGACTCAAACTACATTTTACTTTATTTGACATCAAATAATATTGTTTAAAGAAAACTCGGGGATCAAATTAGAGCTCCAAACAAGTTCTATCAATTTTTGCAGCTACATTTCTTTATACTTTCGTGAACAATTACATGATCTATCTACTGATTCTTTGCTGTTGTTGTGTGTGGAGTTCTCAGTGATCAACTTAAAAGATTCACAACATATTTTTGTTGGATGACTTCCCAAAATTATGTTTTAACGCGGCTACACACATAAAAGAGTGTTCTATAACTCAAAACGTTTTCTTTTGTTTCTTGTAATTCTTGATTTAATCACTTAAGATATTTTTTTTCATTCATTGTTTCAAAATCCTTTGTTACATAAGGTGGTCATGCTATTAGGTGTGAGATAACTTTCAAGGGCGTGAGTATGAGTTGTAACACCCCAAAAATCTCAATTTCATGAATAGTACTTTTTGGGTCGTTAATAGTATATCCCAAGGTGAATAGTGATGCCCGAGACCCAAACTGCATTTACTTTATTTGGCATCGAATAATATTGTTCAAAGAAAACTCTAGGATCAAATTAGAGCTCCAAACAAGTTCGTTTTGAGGGTTTGGCCAAGAGTTGACCAATGGTCAAAGTTTGACTCGAGAAAGGGTGAAAGTCAAACCCAAAACTATTAATGAAAATAAATGATATTAATTAAGGTCTTTAAGTCAAGTTGATGTTTTTCTTATGGGTATTTTTATTGAGAAAAAGAAAGAATTGGAAAACTTTTAATAAGGGACTACACGGCATTTTTGTTAACTACCCATTCTCTTTTTCTCCAAAACCTTGTCTAGAATATCTCCCTCCTTTCTTCTCCATTTTTCTTTCATTTCTTTCATTTCAAGCCAATTTTCTTTAGTTTTAAACCCTAAATCACCTATTAAATACTAAATCATCAACCTAAGATCCCTAAACTCACCATATCAACAAAACTATTGGGAAAAGATGAAAAAAAAGGTATATGAGTATTCTTGATGAATAGTACCCAAAAATTTATAAGTTAACTTAAGGGAGGTTTGATTGTTTTTAGTATATGATTTTGGTATAGTTGCATGCATTAATGAATAAAATGCATGAAATTGAATTTGTTATGCAATATTATAAAGATAAAGAAGAAGAATTGAAGGACAAAGAGAAAGAGAAAGAGAAGGAATAAGGAATTGATGATAAAATTGAAGTTTATGTAAGTTTAATTTGAGGATTTGGACATCAATTTGGTATGTGTTCTTGCGATTTTACTCTTTTCTAAAAATTGTGTATTAGGAAATTTAAGGTTCTTGAGTAAAATTAGGGGTTTATGAAATTGTTGTTAAAAATATTTAATTGTATGTTAAATGAAGTAGTACATGTAATTAATCGAGATTTTGGATTTATATTTTGTATTTTTTCCAATTGTCATACATTATGTTTGAATTGAGAAATTTGATATACATGTTATTTTTGACTAATTAGTGAGATGAATATGTCTTGAATGTTGTATGAATTAAATTGAAACCAATAACGGAAGAAAAAAATTACATTTACTTTGGCCAAATATGGAATAGCTTTAATTGGTTATTATGAGCTTTTATTATGAAATTTCAATGGAATTTAATTAGATTTGCCCTTAGTAAAATAGATAGGAATTGGAGGAATGTGATAAAGTTGGCATGCCAATTAGGGAGTTAGCAGTACTGCGTCATGATATATGTTATCGGACTGTATAGCTCCGAGAGCTCAGTTCCGGTGTAAGATATTTGATTTGTGTTATGACCTACATGGCTCCGAGAGCTCAATTCCAATATGAATGTATAAAAAAATGGATCATATGGTTTCGAGAACCCAATCTTGTATTTTTTTCTAAAATCCTGCTTATCTGACTCGGTGATACAATTTTGATAGATTTTACTTTGGGGCAATTACAGAAAGTAGATAAATACATGATTAATGATTAAAGAACTTCTAATGAAATTAGTAATTGAATGTACAATTTATTGATCATTTTGTGCAATTGGATATGAATTATTAAAATAAATACGTGCTTATATTTCATAACTTGATTTAAATGCCTATTTATGCTTATAAATAAATGAAGATATTTATATGTGAAAATATTATATATTATGCATGTTATGGTTGAATTGAATGTGAAATGGAATTGCTTGAACACCACTATGCCTGTAGCTTAGTGTGTGCATTTTCTTTCCGCACGTAGGTTTTGAAGAGAATTAGAAGAAAGTTGTGATGGATCTACTACAAGACAAGAGTCACATAGAAGAACTCGAAAGAATTGGAGGTGGATGCACTACACATTTTCATTTTGTTTTTGGTTATGACATATACACATAAAGAAGTGAAGGATCTTATAGGATTTTATTGTGAATTATATATGAATAAATTAAAGTTATGTATGAAATCTAGTTTAGATGTATTGAAATGTATTGGAGGATGGGTAAATTATTTTATCAAGAAGTTTGACATGGAGATGGATAGTTGAGTAACATGCATGAGAAGTGTATTGAAGTTTCTTATAGGAGGTTTTAAGTAAATATAGAGGAAACTTTGTCTAAATTTTTATGAACTGAATAATAATTGCTAGAATAATGAGGTTTTAAATAAAAATGTTGTAGTTGAAGTATTAGTTATTTAAGAATATGGTAAAACTCGGTATGTCGATTCCATTATCAGGTATGGGGTGTTACATTTAGTGGTATCAGAGTCATTAGGCAGTTCTAGGGTCTATAATTAAAGAAATAAAGGAAAAGTGAATTGTGTATATGCCAAATGAAGGATTATATGAGAATATGATCTGACTCTAATGTAGGTCCACCCTTTCTGTCTGTTATAGATTGAAGAATGAAACTAGGTGCTTTGGGAGTCGTAGAGAGAAAGAGAAGGAAAGTCATGCTTCAGCTAGTGATACAAATAGGGGCATGGCAGGGCAGCCAGCACAGCCCGTACCACCACCTGTTAGTCACCTAATTCCTAACCTGGCAGAGTTTTTCCAAACTATGGTGGATTATATGAAACAATAGATGGTTGCTACTCCTCTTGTGCAGCCATTATGTTTGAATTGAGAAACTTGATATACATGTTATCTTTGATTAATTGGTGAGATGAATATATCTTAAATGTTGTAAGAATTAAATTAAAACAAATAACAGAAAAAAAAGATATTTACTTTGGTCAAATATATAATAGCTTGAATTGGTTATTATGAGCTTTTATTATGAAATTTTAATAGAATCTTGATTTCATCAATAGTACTTTTTGGGTCGTGAATAGTGTATCTCAAGCTTAATAATGACATTCGGGACCCAAATTGTATTTTATTTTATTTGGCATCGGATAATTTTGTTCAAGGACAGCTCAAGGATCAAATTAGAGCTCCAAATGAATTCGTTTTGAGGGTTTGAACAAGAGTTGACCAATGATCAAAGTTTGACTCGAGAAAGGGTGAAAGTCAAACCCAAAACTATTAACGAAAATAAATGATATTAACTAAGGTCTCTATGTGAAGTCGATATTTTTCTTATGAGTATTTTTTATTGAGAAAAAGAAAGAATGGAGTAAAAAAAGTTAATTTTGGATCAAAAAAGAATTGGAAAACTTTTAATGAGGGATCACATGAGATTTTTGTCAACTTCCCATTCTCTTCTTCTCCAAAACATTGCCGAGAATACCTCCCTCGTTTCTTCTCCAATTTTCTTTCACTTCTTACATTTTCAAGATAATTTTCTTTAGTTTTAACCCTCAAATTACCTATTAACACTAAATCATCAACCTAGGGTCCCTAAACTAACTATATCAACAAAAAAATTGGGAAAAGATGAAGAAAAGGGATATGGATGTTCTTGATGAATAGTACCTGAAAATTTATAAGGTGAGTTAATGGAGTTTTAATTTTTTTAGTACATGATTTTGATGTAGTTGCATGCATTGATGAATAAAATGCATGAAATTGAATTTGTTATGTAATATTATGAAGATAAACAAGAGGAATTGAAGGAGAGAGAGAAAGAGAAAGAGGAACAGAAGGAATAAGGAATTGATCATGAAATTGAAGTTTATGAAAGTTTAATTTGAAGATTTGGACATCAATTGATATGTGTTCTTGCAATTCTATTTTTTCCTAAAAATTAGGTATTAGAAAATTTAGGGTTCTTGAAAAAATTAGGGGTTTATGAAATTATTGTTAAAAATATTTAATTGGATGTTAAATAAAGTAGTATATGTGATTAGTTAAGATTTTGGACTTATAATTTGTACTTTGCCCTATTGGCATACATTATGTTTGAATTGAGAAACTTGATATACATGTTATTTTTGATTAATTGGTGAGATGAATATGTCTTAAATGTTGTACGAATGAAATTAAAACCAATAACGGAAGAAAAAAAAGACATTTACTTTGCTTGAATATAAAATAACTTGAATTGGTTATTATGAGCTTTTATTATGAAAATTTAATAGAATTTAATTAAGAATATGGTAACACTCATTATGCCGATTCTATTATCGGGAGTGTTACATTTAGTGGTATCAGAACCATTAGGCAGTTTTAGGGTCTATAATTAAGGAAATAAAGGAAAAGTGAATTATGTACATGCCAAATGAAGGATTATATGAGAACATGATGTGACTCTAATGTAGGTCCACCCTTTCTGTCTGTTATAGATTGAAGAATGCAACTAAGCGCTCTGGGAGATGCTGAGAGAGAGGAGGAAATTCATGCCTCAGCTAGTGATATAGATAGGGACATGGGATGGAAACCAGCATAGCCCGTACCACTACTTATTGGTCACCCAGTTCCTAACCCGGTAGAGTTTTCTAAACTATAGTAGATTATATGAAACATCAGATGGTTGCTACCCCTCTTATGCAGCCATAACCACCTCTTCCACTACAAAAGTTTACATTGGAGAAAGCTAAGAGGTTGGGAGCTGAGGATTTTTAGGGCGATTCATCAATTATTGCTCCAGATGTCGAGTTTTGGCTAATCAAGATAAAGAGGATTTTTATCTTCTCTATTACACACCAGAATAGAGATTGGAATGTACAGATGGTCATCTTCAAGGACTAGCATATTAGTGGTGGGAGTCCATTAAAAGGCTTGTTCCACCATAGGATCTTACTTAGGAGTACTTTTTGTCCCAATTTGCAGATAAATATGTAAAGGAGGCTTTATAAGGATGAGATGAGCATTCCTTCATTTGAACAATATCAGAATATGAGAAAGAGTTTGATAGATTGAGTATATATGTGAGGAGATTAATTCCTAAGGGGGCAGATAAATGTAAGATATTTAAAGCAGGCCTCCACCATGATATTAAGAAACTCCTTGTTGCATTGCAAATTATGGATTATGGAGAGATGGTGAAAACAACCTTAAGGATTAAAAAGGTTAATATTGATGAACATAAATGGAGAAATAAAAGACAACAGAAGAGGAGTGAGGGACAATCTAGTTCATCCTTCTCAACCAGTAAGAAGTAAAAGGGTTCAGGGTCTCATGCTTGAGTACAAACATAGACATCCTAACGCTAATTAGGGTAGAGTTAGAGATCAATGGTTAGGGCAGGACAACCGACCCCATCTATAGCTAGTACAATGGTGGGTTAAGACGTGGGGTAGTTATCCCATGTGATCACTATGGGAAGAAACATGGCGAACAATGTTGGAAGGTGATGGGAGCATGTCTACAATGTGGATTTATAGAGCACTTTCAGAGAGATTGTCCTGATAGATAGTATCAAACAGTTAGTCAAGCAGAGAGACCAGTTCCTACAACTCTGAGGGGTAGAGGTAGAAGCATGGGAGTTAGTTCTGGAACTAGTGGTCAGAGGGTCACATCAAAGATAGTTCATGGACCTAATATCTGTACTCCAACTCGTGTATAATCTATGCGGGCCTGTGATAACCAGGATACCCTAGATGTGATTACGGGTACTTTTACTATCTTTGACATTTCTGTTCATGCATTGATAGACCTAGGATCTACATATTCTTATATATGTATGCCATTTCCTGAAAATATGGGGTACTTATTGACAATCTTGAATATGATATTCTAGTTATAAATCCTTTGGGTCATAGTGTGGCGGTAAATAGGGTTTACGAGAATTGTCCGTTACAAATACAAGGTTATGAATTTCCTAGTGATTTGATTGAACTTCCTTTCTGTGAATTTAATGTGATCCATGGTATAGACTGGCTATTTAGACATCATGCAGTGGTAGATTGTCATAGTAAAAGAATCACTCTTAGAACAGTTGATATTGATGAGATCATAGTTATTGGCGAAAGGTCAAATTTTCTCTTAAATGTTATATTAGCGACTGTAGCAAATGGGCTTATTCAAAAGGGGTGTGTAGCCTACTTAGCTTGTGTTTTCGAAGCTATAAAGGATGATCCTAAAATTCAAGATATACCAACTGTATATGACTTCCAAGATGTATTTCCTGAGGAGTTGCTAGGGTTACCACTAGAAAAAGAAGTTGAATTTTCTATTAATGTGATACCTGGTATAACAACAGTATCTATTGCACCATATCAGATGGCACTCACAGAACTTATGGAATTGAAAATCCAGCTGCAAGAACTTCTTGAAAAGGTTTTTATATGCCCTAGTGTATCTCCCTGTAGTGCACCTGTGTTATTTGTCAAGAAGAAAGATGGGTCTCTTAAGCTATATGTGGATTACAAACAACTGAATAAAGTGACTGTGAAGAATAAATATCCACTGCTTATAATAGATGACCTTTTTTATCAGCTTAAAGGTACAGGTGTTTTCTTTAAGATTGATATGAAATCAGGATATTACCAATTAAGAGTAAAGGAAGCAGATGTCTTGAAGACAACTTTTAGAACGAGATATGAGCATTATGAATTTTTAGTGATGCCTTTTGGACTCACAAATGCTCCAATAGCCTTTATGGATCTCATGAATCGTATCTTTTGTCATTACTTAGATCAATTTGTGGTAGTCTTCATTGATGATATCTTGGTTTATTCTAAGAATCGATAAGAGCATAATGAACATCTGAGAATTATTCTGCAGACCTTGAGGGATAAACAACTTTATGCCAAGTTCAATAAATGTTAATTTTGGTTTGATGAAGTTTCTTTCCTTAGTCATGTCATATCAGAAAATGGGATTAGAGTTGATCAAAAGAAGACAGAAGCCATTCTAAAATGGAAGCCACCTAGGAATGCTACATATATTAGAAGTTTCTTAGGTTTGGAAGGATATTATAGAAGATTTGTTAAGGGATTCTCCATAATCGCAACACCTCTGACCAAGTTACTTTAAAAGAATGCAAAATTCACATGGAGTGATAACTGTGAGGAAAGCTTTAAGAAGCTAAAGGCTATATTGACTGAAGCACCTATTCTTACATAACCTGTACTTAGTAGAGACTTCGTGATCTATAGTGATGCCTCATATAACGGGCTAGGATGTGTACTCATATAATAGGGAAAGGTAATTTCTTATACTTCTAGGCAACTTAAGCCTCGTGAAAGGAACTACCACACTTATGATTTAGAGTTAGCAGCCATAGTCTTTGCTTTAAAGATTTGGAGGCATTACTTATATAGAGAGAAATGTTATATTTACACAGATCGCAAAAGTCTTAAATATTTGCCTACACAGAAAGAGTTGCACACAAGGTAAAGAACATGGATAAAGTTGATTAAATATTATGATTGCATCATTAACTATCACCCAAGCAAAGCAAATATAGTAGCCTATGCTCTTAGCAGGAAGTTGTTATCAGCTTTAAGAGCAATGAATACTGGATTATCTGTAGCCAGTGATGAAGCCATTTTAGCTAAGTTGAGGCTTAAACCAAACTTGTTACAGCAAGTCAAGGAAGCACAGAAACAAGATGGAAAGCTAGTTATCATTCTTAAACGAATTCAGGAGGGGAAAGATAGTGAATATGCAATCAAAGAGGATGGCTACTTGTATCACAAAGATAGAATCTATGTTCCTAATGATGATGAGCTGAAAAAGAACATCCTGAAGGAAGCCCATAGCAGTTCATATGTTGTTCACCCAGGAAGTACTAAAATGTACCAAGATTTGAAGACACATTATTAGTAGTCAAGTATAAAGAGAGACATTGTAGATTATGTTACCAAGTGTCTTACATGCCAACAAGTAAAAGCAGAACATCAAGTTCCATCGAGTTTATTTAAACCAATAACAATACCCAGATGGAAATAAGATCGAATCACAATAGATTTTGTGTCTGGGTTGCCTCAAACTAGGAAGAAGCATAATGTCGTATGGGTGATTGTAGATAGATTGACCAAGTCAGCTCATTTCTTACCTGCCAGAACTAACCACCAAATCTCAAAGTATGCAGAATTATACATCAGTGAGGTAATACGGTTGTATGGAGTACCATCATCTATCATATCAGATCGGGATCTAAGATTCACCACAATATTTTGGAAGAAATTACATGAGGCCTTAGGTACTAAGTTGAATTTTAGTATAGCTTTTCATCCTCAAACAGATGGACAATTAGAAAGAGTGATTCACGTACTAGAAGATATACTTAGGAGTTGTGTTATTGATTTTAAAGGAAGCTGGGATGAACACCTCCCATTGATTGAATTTGTATACAATAATAGCTATCAAGCAAGCATACAGATGGCACCATATGAGGCTCTTTATGGTAGAAAGTACAGAACACCCTTATGTTGGATAGAACATAGTGAAAGCAAGATCATAGGTCCATAATTAATAAAGGAAATCGAGGATAAGGTGAAAATTATAAAGGAAAGGTTGATAGTTGCTTCTGATTGCCAAAAATCATATGCATATTTGAAAAGAAAGGACATTGAATATATTGTTGGCGACAAGGTTTTCTTGAAAGCTTCACCATGGAAGAAAGTGTTTCGATTTGGTAAGAAGAGTAAGTTAAGCCTTAGATTCATTGGTCAATTTAAGATCATTGAGCGTGTGGGACCAGTAGCCTATAGATTCGCATTGTTATAGGACATGGAAAAGATTCATGATGTCTTCCATATGTCTATGTTAAGGAAATATCGGTCTAATCCATCACACATTATAAAACTAGAAGATATTGAAATATAACCAAATCTAACTTATAAAGAGAAGTCGGTGAAGATTTTAGCAAAAGATACAAAATAGCTAAAGAACAAGACAGTTTTATTAGTAAAAGTACTATGGATAAACTATGAGCTTGAGAAAGTTACACGGGAACTAGAAGAAACCATGAGAAAGTCTTATCCAAGATTATTTGACACAGGTAAATTTTAAGGATGAGATTTTATTTTAGAAGGGAAGAATTGTAACGCCTCAAAAATCTCGATTTCATGAATAGTACTTTTTGGGTCGTGAATAGTGTATCTCGAGGTTAATAGTGACATTTGGAACCCAAATTGCACTTTATTTTATTTGGAATCAGATAATTTTGTTCAAGGACAACCTGAGGATCAAATTAGAGCTCCAAATGAGTTCTTTTCGAAGGTTTGACCAAGAGTTGACCAATGGCCAAAGTTTGACTCGAGAAAGGGTGAAAGTCATATCCGAAACTATTAACGAAAATAAATGATATTAATTAAGGTCTCTATGTGAAGTTGATATTTTTCTTATGGGTATTTTTTATTAAGAAAAACAAAGAATGGAGTAAAAAAAGTTAATTTTGGATTAAGAAAGAATTGAAAAACTTTTAATGAGGGACGATATGACATTTTTGTCAACTTCCTATTCTCTTCTTCTCCAAAAC
Organism: Erythroxylum minutifolium; assembly: GCA_027123815.1. Classification (NCBI taxonomy): domain Eukaryota; kingdom Viridiplantae; phylum Streptophyta; class Magnoliopsida; order Malpighiales; family Erythroxylaceae; genus Erythroxylum; species Erythroxylum minutifolium. The sequence continues at coordinate 10,525 of JAOTJB010035058.1, forward strand.
ATTGCTGAGAATACCTCCCTCCTTTCTTCTCCAATTTTCTTTCACTTCTTACATTTTTAGGCCAATTTTCTTTAGTTTTAACCCCCAAATCACCTATTAAACACTAAATCATCAACTTAAGGTCCTTAAACTCACCATATCAACAAAAAATTTGGGAAAAGATGAAGAAAAGGTATATAGGTGTTCTTTATAAATAGTACCCGAAAATTTATAAGGCTAGTTAATAGAGTTTTAATTTTTTTTAATACATGATTTTGATGTAGTTGCATGCATTGATGAATAAAATGCATGAAATTAAATTTGTTATGCAATATTATGAGGATAAAGAAGAGGAATTGAAGGAGAGAGAAAGAGAAGGAATAAGGAATTGATAATAAAATTGAAGTTTATGGAAGTTTAATTTGAAGATTTGGACATCAATTTGATATGTGTTCTTGCAATTCTACTTTTTTTCTAAAAATTGTATATTAGAAAATTTAGGGTTTTTGAGAAGATTGGGGGTTTATGAAATTGTTGTTAAAAATATTTAATTAGATGTTAAATGAAGTAGTATATGTGAATAATTGAGATTTTGGACTTATAATTTGTACTTTCCTCTATTGACATACATTATGTTTGAATTGAGAAACTTGATGTACATGTTATTTTTTATTAATTGGTGAGATGAATATGTCTTAAATGTTGTATGAATTAAATTAAAACCAATAACAGAAGAAAAAAAGACATTTACTTTGGCCGAATATAGAATAGCTTGAATTGGTTATTATGAGCTTTTATTATGAAATTTCAATGGAATCTAATTAGATTTGCCCCTAGTAAAATAGATAGGTATTAGAGGAATGTGATAAGGTTGACGTGCCAATTAGGAAGTTAGTAGTGCTGTGTCATGATATATGTTACCGGACTGTGTAGCTCCGAGAGCTCGGTTCCTGTGTAAGACATTTGATTTGTGTTATGAAGTGCATGGCTCTGAGAGCTTAGTTCCAATATGGATGTATAAAAGAATGGATCGTATAGTTTTGAGAACCCAATCTTGTATTTTTTTAAAATCCAGCTTATCTGGCTCGGTGATACAATTATGATAGATTTTACGTAGGGGTAATTACAGAAAGTAGATAAATACATGATTAATGATTAAAGAACTTCTAATGAAATTATTAATTGAATGTACAATTTATTGATCATTGTGAAATAAGATATGAATTATTAAAATAAATACATGCTTGGATTTCAAAACTTGATTTTAAATACTTATTTATGCTTATAAATAAATGAAGATATTTATATGTGAAAATATTATATATTATGCATGTTATAGTTGAATTGAATGTGAAATGGAATTGCTTGAACACCACTAAGCCTATAGCTTAGCGTGTGGATTTTCTTTCCGCATGTAGGTTTTGAAGAGAATTAAAAGAAAGTTGTGGTAGATCTACTACAAGACAAGAGTCACATGGAGGAACTCGAAGAATTAGAGGTGGATGTACTACAAATTTTTATTTTGTTTTTGGTTATGACATGTACACGTAAAGAAGTGAAGGACCTTACAAGATTTTATTGTGAATTATATATGAATAAATGAAAGTTATGTATGAAATTTGATTTAGATGTATTGAAATATATTAGAGGATGGGTAAATTATTTTGTCAAGTAGTTTGACATGGAGATAGATAATTGAGTAACATACATGAGAAGTGTATTGAAGTTTCTTGCAGGAGGTTTTAAGTAAATATAGAGGAAACTTTGTCTAAATTTTTATAAAGTGAATAATAATTGCTGGAATAATGAGGTTTTAAATAAAAAAATATCGTAGTTGAAATATTAGGTATTTAAGAATATGGTAACACTCAGTATGCCGATTTCATTATCGGGTATTGGGTGTTACACAGTGGGCAAGGTGGTGAGTGAACAAACAGTGGCCAAAGATGGCTTACTTTTGCGATGGGTGAAATTAGATGGATTATTTTTCATGTTTACATACATTACACATGATTATTTATTTTAATTTTCTTAATTAAAGTTTATTTATTTTAATTTTCTGGAGGCTTTCATCAAGCTGAAGAGTCCAACGATAAATGACAGTAAAAATCTACAAATGGGCGGGATCCTCTCGACCAATTTGTCTAACTCCTGTTCGTGATGTATTTGTTGGGACCTGCAACGTAAAGTTGAGAGTAGGACTTAATTTAGGTATCACAATTTTCTAAAAATATTTGGTTACACCTTCTATTATTAATTTTAGTAGCTATTTTTCAGAGAAAATAAAATTTTATTTAGTTATTAATGTCGCTACACTTTTATTATCAATAATTAATTAATTAATTGTTTAAATAAATAATCATATAAGGAAAATTTTGTAAATTAATATTTATTTATTAATATATTTTATTTTTTAAAAATTTATTATTTATAAATAAATATTTGATACTTTATGACAATTAGTTTTAGAAATATTTTTTTAAAAATTTAAATTCATATATTTTTAATTTTTAAATGTATTTATTAAATAATTATTAATCTAAAATTAATTTCGAACTTTAATAATAATTTTGATTTAAAATGTTAAATTTTAGTTATAAAAATCACCAAATGTTTTTTGTTATTTTAAATGTGTTTATGATAACGAGACATCTTATAATTTAATTTATTTTTAAAATATTTTCAAAATTTTAAATTGCTTTAAAAATATGTTATGATATTGAAATATATATATAAAGGATTTTTTCACAATTTTTAATTTTCTAAAACAAAATTATTATATAATTAATTATGAATAAAATATGTATCTGAGTGGACAATGAACAATCCTGCGCTGAAATCGACCTAAACATCGGCTATGATACGCTGAAGTAATGTCACCAAAGTGTTGTCATTAGTAGATTTTAGAAGTAGTTTTTTTTTTGCAAAAGAAGCTCATTTTTTAAAATTGATTTAATTATTTAAATTATGAAAATAGTTTATAGGGTTAAAAACTCTAAATAATAATTTTTATAAATTTTAATAGTGATTTATATTAAAATAATTTGACATAAATTTAGTAAAAGTTTTAACTAATAATTTATTATTTAAAAAATTAATAAAATTATAAAGGAACTTATACAGTTTTATGGTGAGTTTGAAAATAGAGTAGTATCAAATAACCCTTAGAAAGAAACCGATAATGTCCATGAGTTCATGAAAAGAAAAAAAAAAAGGCTAGGAGATTATGCATAAACCTCCTCACTCAAACTAATCACATAGGTTTGTTGCAACTTCAAATTCTAGGCAAAATTTATTCATTTTCTATTAAATCTAGTAAACAAATCGACATTAGTTTAGTATCGATATAATCAAATTTTGAATTGTTTAAATATAACTGAACTAAATTTAAGTAGAAAAGATCAAATAGGGCTAACATGACCCACTACTAAATATGATAATCTGACTTGACTTAACCTTAGGAATATGCATGGCTTGAGTCTGAGTTCAAACCCGAGTAGACCTCCCAAAATGATATTATTTTGGACAAGTTTTCCAAAACAACATTGTTATGTTCTTCAGTTTTTTTTTAAATTTAAGGCTAAAATGATGTCCTTTTAGGTCAACATCTTTAGTTTCTTTAAATTTAAGACTAAAATAATGTTGTTTTGGGAAGTTTACTCAAAACAACATTGTTTTGGTGGATAATTGGATCGTTAAGAATTTATGGACTAGACCTCAAACTAACCCCTCAAGCTTTAATTAGACCTAAAATTCAATTAAGTCGAGCCTCACCTGGTGACTTCGAGCTAAGCCTTATTTCCAAGCCGACCAACCTATGACAAGAAGTTAAATACCAATAATAGATTTATTTTTCAAATGTTTAATTATTTTTCAAGGAAAAAGTAAAATAAATCATTTGATGCTTAATTTGCTGATGCCTAATTTTTGTTACACAATTATAAGATAAGTGCCAGACCTTTAAGTTTAGATTGTGGAATCCTGTAAGTGTTAACAAGCCTTAGCCGATGCTTGACACTAGAGATGATGGAAAAAGGCAGAGACTTATGAGTAGGAAAGGAAAAGTGGGCATCATTGATTATAACTTGAGAGTAGGCAAGCATTGGTGCTCATTGGTAGAAACCTTTGACAAGATGTAAGATTTGGATGTGATGCCAAAAGATGATGGCACAACTAAATCATGTTGAGTCTGATGTTGCAAGAAGGAACTTAACTTCAACAAGGAGGTCCAAAGGTATATAAACATTCAAGTTTTCATATACAATGACTCAGATTTTGGTTAACTTAGGTCATGGAGCAATGAGACCACACTATGGACGTGCTTGGATGGATCAAGCACAAAGATGGCTTGAAATGTCTAAATAGAAGGCTTATTGAGACACTTTACTTTAAGATGTAATGATATGACGACATATGGAAACAATATACATGGTACATATGGAAACAATATACATGGTAATAGCCTAAAAAAATGGATGCACAACCTTACAAAGCAGGAACACTTCTTTAACTAGTGGGAAAGTGGGAAGGATGACATGCAACTGATAGACATCTTTCAAACACTTATCTCATATGCAAAAGTGGGGTTAATGGCTAAAATTGGATAACTCCACATTAACTTAGTGGAGTTAGTAAAAACATTTCCCCACTTCTTTAGTAGAGTTAATGGAGAAAATGAGTAGTTTTAGCTTTTTGGTCCCTAAGTTCTTGTAAGCTTATATAAAGGCATTCTTTGTAGTTTATTTGTGTGAAGTGTTATACATCCAATCATCTGTAAGAGAGTTGAGAGCTTTGAGAGAAAGTCCTTTATAAGAGCTTTAAGTTAGGTATTCTCGTAGAGTTCTTCAAATTACAAGAAACTCAAATTCCTTTATATTCTATCTTTGAGATTTGATTAATAAAATGTTAGCTTTGTCGCAACTCTCTTGTTTATCCCTTTTGATTATTTATGTAAAATACTTATGTCATGAGAGTGTAGTGAAATACTTAAACACGAGTGATGTGAGGCATTCAAAAATAAACATAACTGTTAGTTGACAATCACGAAGGGAAGGCTAAGTTGAGCTTTGTGACTTAAACTTGACCACAACATAAGGACTTTGCCAAAATCATCCTAATTTTGTGGCGCTTGAACAAGCCCCTATGATAACTGATATTAGAACCTTGTTTAGAGAAAAATGGTCGGTGGAAATAATTTGACAGATATAGTTGCTCGATTAGAGGCAATCATTGGTCCTTTAGCCTTAATGAATGAGAGAGTGATTCCTTTCTTGTAACATTTTGAAGTTACAAAATTTGAGTTTCAAGAGACGAGGAAGGAACTTGAGGAATATATAAAGGCTCATGAAGAGATGAGCTAGGACATATTGGTGCCTAAACATGCTATGTCTAGGCATAAATTGGGAGTTCGATTAGAGAGCGGTTAGGTGAAAGTGTGTAAACCCCAAGTTTTTCATGGCAAGTGAATTATCAAGAAGCTCAAAAATTTCTTATGGAACATGGAACAATACTTTATAGGTGTAAAGGTATCTAATTCGGAGAAGGTGTCTACCATGACTATATATATATAGTGGACAATGCAAAGCTAAGGTGGAGAATGAACATCTCTAATGACATCAATATGGGTAGACCTCCCATCGACACTTGGGAGAATATAAAGAAGCTAACATACTAATTTCTCCCCAAAAACAGTTTATGACTTATGAGGAAAGCTTTGAAAAAGTTAAACAAGATGGTTCGATGCGTGAGAATATAAGGAAATTCACATATTTGATATTGGACATGCAAAACATGTAGGAAGAAGACAAGTTGTCCAACTTCATAAGCTTCTTGAAAGGTTAGATATAAATGGAGCTCCGAAGACAGAAAATGAGAGACCTCTCTAGCGTAATAGTGGTTGTAGATGCTTTGGTGGGTTTATAAATGCCATTAACCATTTAAACTAGCAATAAGGGCAAGATGAATGGTGGCACACATAATGGTTTGGAGAAAGGCAAGGAGAAGGTATATGAATATTTTTAATATAAGTTTAAGAAATAAACAAAATGAGATATTGCTTTTTTCATTTATGAAGGGTAACATTTTGCTCCTGAATGCCTAAATTGGAAGGCGGCTGGGGAACAAATCAATTCCATGGTCAGTATGGATTAAGAGAAAGGAGGTGAAACCTACAGGAGAAGTCTACCTTAATAATTATGCTATGATGGATGCAATTGACCTCAACGATAAAAAAAATTGGCTTTGTCATAACTCTCTTGTTTGTCCCTTTTGATTGCTTATTAAAAACACTTGTGTTGTGATAGTTGAGTAAAATATTAAACACGAGTGACATGAGGCGTTCAAAAACATATGAAATTATTGGTCAACGATCATGAAGGGATGGTTGAATTGTGCTTTGCGACTTAAGCCTCATTACTATATAAGGACTTTGGCAAAATTATTCTAGTTCCTTTATACCTGAAAAAGTCCATGTGATGATAAATATCACATAGTTTCTCGTATATAAAACCTACTTTTCAATAGAAGGTTGTTTTAAGTGGAGCAATTGAGGTATATTTTAGTTATAAGCCTTGATAAATTTAAAAAGGTTTCAATACTGTTAAGATAAAATGCCCTCGGATCGGATGCTGATTGAATTTAATAGCCCAAAAAATAATAACTAAAATAAAGAGAGACAAAAGAAAATGAGACAGGACACAAAGATTTACGTGGTTCGGTCAATGTGACCTACGTCCACGGCCGAAAGGTGAGCAATTTTACTAATATGTGGAGAATGTATACAAGTACAAAGGCTGGAACAAAAAACTTTCAAATCTCATAAGTATACAGAAAATAATTGAAGAGAGGATGAGAGGATTTTAGGAAGGAGTGGTGTGTTTAGAGCTTCTGTAAACTTCTCCTTTTATAGGGAAAAATCCCAAGCTTCCATCAATTTCGCCACTAATCTTCAACAAATGTTGCATGTAATCTTCAACAAATGTTGCATGTAGTCTTCAACAAATGCTGCATGCCAAGCATGCTTGAAGACTTTGGACAAAGCTTACCTTGGCCATAACTTTTGACTTGTGAGGGGCCAAGGCATGCATTTGTCAACATTGATAATAAAATTCACTAAATCAAAATAGCAAGATACAAATAATAAAAGTTTCAAACTCTCTTAATCGAGAAAACCTCATAAGACAACTACAAGTAATCTAGCCTACTTAAGCCTTTTCTAAAAGCTCTCTCTAACTTCTAGAAGTAAGTATAAATTGATACATACACACACACATATATACTAATACTACTAAACAAATTCTAGAAATCAAACTCTAATAAAACTATAGTTAATGAAAGCTATTTAGACTCCAAAACTCTTATGTTATCATATGTTTCTCTCTCATGTAACTTTTGTCTTTCAAACTTATCTATAATCTCAAAGGACAAGATTTTATACCGAACATAGTCACCATAACTTTATTACTTTTGATCTATAAAGACATCTAACACTTCCATAGTCCATATTTAATAAAATTAAACAAATAAATATTCATAGAATGGGGCTGGACCCATATAATCTCCCCCTCTAACCCATTTCGGAGAAAAAATTTACTACCTATTAATCATTTGAAAGTTATCCCGGTGAGCTTATTAGAAAGCTTAAGCTGACTCATGAGAAACACCTTTGTTAATATGTCAGCACCATTATTTTCTTTATGAATCTTCTTCAACTTCATTAATTGCTCCTCAACCATAAACTACAATCAATGATATCTTGTATCAATGTGCTTAGTGTGGGAATGATATATGGAATTTTCACTCAAATTCATAGCACTTTAATTGTCATAGAAAACTATGTATTCTTCTTGTTCCACGTCCATTTCTTAAAGAAATTGCTTCAACCAAAGCATCTCATTCAGAAAAAGATATACACTTCTGCAACTTAAATTGCCAAGACATAACTCCCCTATAAATTTGAACAAAAATCATGAGGTTGACTTTTTGTTATCAAGATCGCTAGCTATTTCTACATCTGTTTTCCTTTCTAGAATTGGCTCACTAACTCAAAAATCATACATAATCTAAAAGTTCCCTATAAGTATTTAAAGATCCACTTCACTGCTTAGTAGTGTACCTTTCTTGAATTATATAAATATCTACTCACTAATCCAATAGGGTTTGCAATGTCTATTCTAGTGCACTCTATGACATACGTCAATTAATCTACAGCTAAGGAGTACAAAATAGAGGGCATACACTCTTTCTCTTTTTTGGTGGTAGGACAAGCCCTCTTGCTCAACTTAAAATGACCCACTAAAGGTGTGCTTACTGGCTTGACATGCTTTATATTGAACCTCTCAAGCACTTATTCAATATATTTCTCTTATGACAACTATAGATTTTCAACCTTCCTATCACAAGTGATCTCCATGCCCAAAATTTGTTCTACAGGACCTAAATCTTTCATGTCAAAGACTTTGGACAAGACCTCCTTCAACCTGCAAATCATGCCAGTATCTGATCCAACTATTAATATATCATCCCACACAAAATAAAGATGATGAAATTACCACCAGGAAATTTTTTTAAATGCATACAAGAATCATCTAACATTTGCTTATACCCATTACTTGTCATAAAAGAATTGAACTTTTTGTGCAACTACATTGATGCCTGTTTGATCCTATAAAGACTTTTCTTCAACTTGCATGTTATGTCCTCTTTCCTTTTGACTTTGCTGGTTTCTCTAATCTCTTTATCCTAATCGCCATATAAGAAAGCAATTTTTACATCAAGCTGTTTAAGTTTAAGATCTAAACTAGCAATTAGTCCTAATACTGTGTGTAACGACGTCATCTTGATTATTATGAGAAAATCTCATTAAAACTGATACCCTTCTTTTAATTGTAACCCTTCACCACCAGTTTGCCTTATGCTTCACTAGTTTGTCACCATTTTTCTTTATTTTAAACACCCATGTATTCTCCAAAGCCTTCTTCCTTTTAGGAAGCTTTTCTAATTCATAAGTCTCATTCTTCTTCAAAGATTTCATCTTCTCTAGCACTGCCTTAAGCCAAGATTCTTTGCCTTTGAGTGATTGTACTTGTTGGAAGTTCTATGGCTTCCCTTCAAAAGTGACTAGGAGATGTTCATTAAAGTTCCCTTCACTCTAGTAGACCTTTAAATTTGTACATCTTCTAACACTTGAGCAAGTTGCTCCCCTTGCTATTGATGCTCATATATCTTTTTTACATCATCCCCAAGACATGTCTTATGTGATTCATCACCATTATATTACCCCTGATTATTGGCATCCTATGCTAGCTTATGTTTGCTTCTTCACTCATAAGTTAATCTCAAAAGTAGGAATAAGGGTAGACGGATCTTCAGTGCCAAATGATAAATTGCTAAAAAGTATTATTGTCTTATTTGATGTAATCTGCACCCATCTCATACTTTTAGAAGATTATGTCCCTGCTTCTAACAACCTTCCACTTTTTCGGGTTATAGAGCCTATAGCCTAATTCCTCATTGCCATATCCAACAAAAAAATGAGTACTCTTTAAATTCAACTTCAGTCTCTACTCCATTGGCACGTTTTTAAAGGCTTTGCATCCAAACACCCTTATATGCGAGTAAGTTAGATCCTTCCATTTCCATGCTTTCTTGGGAGATGTCAAGATCTAAAGGGATTAAAGGAGTTTCATACACTGTAGTTTTGACCACCTCACCCTAAAAGGACTTTGATAAGTTAACATTTAGAGCATACATGGAACCTTCACCGTAATGGTTCTAATTATCCTCTCGGTAAAACCACTATGCTGTGGGGTACCAGGTTTTGTCTTTTCATGTCTTATTCCATTTCTTACATAACTCTTCTACCTCATTAGAGGGGTATTCTCCTCCATTATTGGTTCAAAGACACTTCAGAATCCTTTTTGTCTCCCTTTTAACTATGGTATGAGATATATGAAAGGTCATATACACGTTTTTTTATTTTAAGTATAAATATCCAAGTATTGTTTGTAGCATCATTGATAAATGTAACAAAATATTTGTTACCTCCCAATGACTCTACCTCGATGGGACCACACACTTCAAAGTGCACCAGCTCCAGCTTTACCTTCCATTTGGTAGACATTTTATTAAATAAAGTATGATGTTGCTTTTGAGCCAAGTAGTGATCACATAGGTTGAGATAAATCATAATCTTTATATAGATATATGATCTTATAGCTATCAACTTAATCCCTTCTCCCTAACGTGTCCCAATCTCTAGTGCCATAAATCCAGTGAAGTAGTTTCTTAAACAACATGTAATTCTCTAGCACATAACCTTTAGGTAAACTGTAATATATCTCACCACAAGCAACGGTTAATACTCATTTAGACAGTTTGAACTTGCCATTTGCAAATGGTATTGGTATCTCTCTTAGTCAAGCACATTCACGGACAATAAATTCAGCCATAAGTCTAAAATGTGTCACACACTTTTTGAGGCCGACGTGCACCCAATATCGATTTGAACTCAAATATCTCTCATGCCAACAATGCTAGCAGATCTATAATTACCCATCTTCAAGCTTCCAAAATCATCACTCCTATAGTTGCTGAAGTACTTTCTCCTTGGAAATAATGATAAGAAGTCCCCATATCAACAAGCACTTTGAATCTGAGTAACTAATGTTGAGACACTCACTTGTCATACAAATCAATGATACTTAATCATATGTACTTGATGTCATTAATGTAGTGTTGTTTTTGTCTCCATCCTTCTAGTTGTCTTGCTTCTTCTAGTCTCTTTTTCATTTGTAGTAGAACTTTTTTATGTAACCAGCTTTAGTGCAGTAGTGACACTTTCTAGTCTCCTTGTTAGCTTTCGAATTCGACTTGCTTTGGGGCCTCTACTCTTTCTCTTCCTCTATTTTCTTCTAGAAAAGCCTATTTATTAATCCCCTTCTACCTAGTCTCATCATTGAACATGCTCTCTTTGATTACATCTAAAGATAATACACTATATAGAGAGAATTTATTGATAGCCACAACCAATGTTTCCCAAATATTTAATAAAGAAATTAACAGGAACGATGCTTGTAATTCATCAATGATGGCAATCTTTATAGTGGTAAACTTGTTAATGATGAACTGGAAATTGCTAAGATGCTCCAAATCCAATTTTCTACCATTCAACTTTACGTTTACAATCATTTTAATCAAAGAGACCTTGTAGTAAATAATCTTCCTCTCAGAAAGACACTCCAACTTCTCCCATAGCTCAAAAGGATCTATTTCATAGGATCCATGGTTGAATATACTAATATTAATCTACTGTCTAATAGTTCCCAATGACTTTCGCTTCGTCTTCTCCCACTCTTTACTTGTCATCTTCTCTGGCTTAAATAGGATATCATCTTTTATACTTTTGTCCACATTGATTAGATTATAGAGATCCTTATAATATAAGAGATCTTCCATCATAGATCTCTATATCAACTTATTGGTCAATGTCAACTTAAGCCTAGAGTTATTACCACTCTCTATACCTAAGGTTGTGATACCACTTATTAGGGCTACAAGTAATAATTTTTATAAGATCTTCAAGTTCAATCACTAATAGCAAACTACTTACGTAAAAAGATGATTAAAATATAATGAACACTATATTTTAACATGGAAAAGTCTCTAGTATAGAGGTAAAAAACCATGGGACAAATCAACAATGAAATCCACGTAATTAAAATGGTAAGATAAAAACGATAAAGGATTCGAGCTCTCTTACTCGAAAACACCTCATAAGACAACTACAACTAATCTAGCTCTTTTATCTTTTCTTAAATCTCTCTCATTATGCTTCTCTCTCTAACTTCTAGAGTTGAGTGTATACACACAGACACACACACACACACACACACACACACACACACACACACACACACACACACACACACACACACACACA
>JAOTJB010035059.1:0-10240 GCA_027123815.1 Erythroxylum minutifolium
TAGCACGTTGGCACAGACGCAAAGCACTTTCAGTGGGAAAAACACCCCATTGGCACACCTTTGATTGGAGAAACAGCCCGTTGGCACAACTTTGGTGGGCGAAATAGCCCGTTCGCACAGCCACAAGGCACTTTTGGTGGGAAAAAAGCCCGTTGAGCACCTTCGGTAGGAAAAACAGCACGTTAGGCACCTTCGTAGTGAAAAAGAGCCCGTTGGGCACTTTTGGTGTGAAAACAGCCCGTTGGCACAACTTTGGTGGGTAAAACAGCCTGCTCCCACGGTCGCAAGGCACTTTCGGTGGGAAAAACAGCCCGATTAGCACCTTCGACGGAAAAACAACCCCTTGGGAACCTATGGTGGGAAAAGCAGTCGTTGGTGCACCTTCGGTGGGTAAAACAGCCGGTTGGCACTGCTACAAGGCACTTTCGATGGGAAAAACACCCCGTTGGCACATGTTTGGTGGAAAAAATAGCACGTTGGCATGGAAGCAAAGCACTTTCGGTGGGAAAAACACCCCATTGGGCACTTTTGGTGGGAAAAACAGCCCGTTGGCACACCTTCGGTGGGGAAAACAATCTGTTGGCACGATCACAAGGCACTTTTAGTTGGGAAAACTACACGTTGGCAAAACTTCAGCGGTCAAAACAGCCAGTTGGGAAACTTTGACGGGGAAAACAGCCCGTTGGCAAACATTCAGTGGCAAAACAACCTGTTTGCACGGCGACAAGGCACTTTCAGTGGGAAAAACAGCACGTTGGTTAACTTCGATGGGTAAAACAGTCTGTTGGCACACCTTCGGTGGGCAGAACAGCAAGTTGGCACGGTCGCAAGGTACTTTCGGTGGGAAAACAGCCCGTTGGGTAGTTTTAGTGAGAAAAACAGCCTGTTGGCACACCTTCGGTTTGAAAAACATACCGTTGGCACGGCCACAAGGCACTTTCGGTGGGAGAAACAACTAGTTGGCAAACCTTCAGTGGGCAAAACAGCCCGTTGGGCGTCTTCGGTGGGAAAAACTGCCCGTTGGCACAGCCGCAAGGCACTTTTGGTGGAAAAAATAGCCCATTGGCTCACCTTCGGTGGGAAAAAATAGCTCGTTGGCAAGGCCACAAGGCAGTTTCGGTGGGAAAATAGCCTGTTGGGCACCTTTGGTGGGAAAAACAGCCCGTTGAGCAATTTTGGTGGAAAAAATATCATGTTGGTAAACCTTTAGTAGGCAAAACAGCCGGTTGGCACGGTGGCAAGGAAATTTCAGTAGGAAAAACAGCCTATTGGGCAACTTCGGTGGGAAAAAAGCCAGTTGGCACAACAATGATGGGCAAAACAGCTCGTTGGCATGGCCGCAAGGCACTTTCGGTGGGAAAAATAGCCCGTTGGGCAACTTCGGTGGAAAAACAGCCTATTGGCACAGCTTCAGTGGGAAAAACAGCCTGTTGGCGCGACCGCATGGCATTTTTGGTGGAAAAATAGCCTGTTGGGCTCCTTTTGTGGGAAAAACAGTCCGTTGGCACGGTAGCAAGGCACTTTCGGTGAGAAAATTGCCTGTTGGGCACTTTCAGTGTGAAAAACAGCCCGTTGGCACGGGCACAAGGCACTTTCGGTGGTAAAAACAGCCCATTAGGCACTTTCAGTGGGAAAAACATCCCGTTGGCACACCTTTGATGGGAAAAACAGCCCGTTAGGCACCTTCGCTGGGAAAAACAGCCCATTGGGCACTTTCGGTAGAAAAAACAGCACGTTGGCACAGCTTTGGTGGACAAAATAGCCCGTTCGCACGATCATAAGGCACTTTAGCTAGGAAAAACAGCCCGTTGGGCACCATCCGTAGGGAAAAATAGCCCATTGACATGGCCGCGAGGCACTTTCGGTGGCAAAAACAATCCATTGAGCACTTTCGATTGGAAAGATAGCCTGTTGGCACACATTCGGTGGGAAAAATAGCCCGTTGGGCAACTTTGGTGGAAAAAACAGCACGTTGACACACATTAGGTGGGAAAAACAGCTCGTTGGCACACATTTGGTGGGCAAAATAGCCCGTCGGCACGGCCGTAAGGCAATTTTAGTGCGAAAAATAGCCCATTGGACACCTTTGGTGGGAAAAATAGCTCGTTGGCACACCTTTAGTGCGCAAAACAGCCCGTTGGCATAGCTGCAAGGAACTTTCGGCAGGAAAAACAACCCGTTGGGCACCTTTGGTGGGAAAAATAGCCCTTTGGCACACCTTTGTTGAGCAAAACAGTCCGTTGGCACGACCGCAAGGCACTTTTGGTGGGAAAAATAGCCGGTTGGGCACCTTCGATGGGGAAAACAACCCGTTGGCACTACTGCGAGTCACTTTCGGTGAGAAAAATAGCCTCTTGGCACACCGAAGTCACTTCGGCGAGAAAAATATCCCATTGGGCAACTTCAGTGGGATAAACAGCCCGCTGGCACACCTTTGGTGGTTAAAACAACCCGTTCTAATGGCCGCAAGGCACTTTTGGTAGGAAAACAACCCATTCGGTACCTTCGTCGGGAAAAACAGCCCTTTGGGAACCTTCGGCGGGAAAAACAGCCTGTTAGCACACCTTTGGTGGGCAAAACAGCCTGTTGACACCACCGCAAGGCACTTTGGGTGGGGAAAACAACCCGTTGGGTACTTTCAGTGGGAAAAACAGCCCGTTGGGCACTCTTGGTGGGAGAAACAGCCCGTTGTCACACCTTTGGGGGGAAAATAGCCTATTGGCAAAGCCGCAAGGCACTTTCGGTGGCAAAAACAGCCCGTTGGGTACCTTCGGTGGGAAAAACAGCTTGTTGGAAACCTTCGGTGTTCAAAACATCCCGTTGGCACGCAAGCTAGGCATTTTCGGTGGGAAAAACAACCCATTGGGTAACTTCTATGGGACAATAGCCTGTTGACACACCTTTGGTGGGTAAAACAGCCGATTAGCAGGGCCGCAAGGGACTTTTGGTGGGAAAACAGCCCGTTGGGCACCGTCGATCGAAAAAATAGCCCATTGGCACTCCTTTTGTAGGTAAAATAGCTAATTGGCATGGGCGTAAGGCACTTTCAGTCAAAAAAATAGCCTGTTGGGCACCTTCAGTGGGAAAAACAACCCGTTGGGCACCTTCGCTGGGAAAAACAGCTCGTTGGGCACCTTTGGTGGGTAACAGAGCTCGTTGGGCAACTTCGGTGGGAAAAATAGCTCGTTGGCACACCTTTCGGGGCAAAACAGCCCGTTGCCATGGTCGCAAGGCACTTTCGGTGGAAAAAACAGCTTGTTGGGTGCCATTGGTAGGAAAAACAGCCTGTTGGCCACCTTCGGTGGGAAAAACAACCCGTTGGCACAACTTCGGTGGGCAAAAGAGCCGGTTGATATGGCCATAAGGCACTTTGGGTGGGAAAAACAACCCGTTGGGCACCTTTAATGGGAAAAACAGCCCGTTGGCAAACATTCGGTTTGAAAAATTGCCCATTGGCACGCCCGTAAGGCACTTTCAGTGGGAAAAACGGCCCGTTGTGCATCTTCGATGGGAAAAAAACCTATTGGCACACCTTCGCTGGGCAAAACAGTGAGATGGCACGGCTGCAAGGCACTTTGGATGGGAAAAACAACCTGTTGGGCACCTTCAGTAGGAAAAACAACCCGCTGGGCACTTTCGGTGGAAAAAAACAGCCCGTTAGCAGACCTTCGGTGGGCAAAACAGCCCGTTGGTATGGCTGCACGGCACTTTTGGTGAGAAAAACAGCCCGTTGGCACCTACGGTGGGAAAAATATCCCGTTGGCACCCCTTCGGTGGGAAAAACAGGCCGTTGGGCACCTTAGGTGGACAAAACAGTACGTTGGGCACCTTCGGGGGAAAAATAGCCCGTTGGCACACCTTCGGTGGGCAAAACAACCCGTTAGTATGGATGTATGACACTTTTGGTGAGAAAAACAGCCCGTTGGCACCTTCGGTGGGAAAAATAGCCCGTTGGCACACCTTCGGTGGGAAAAACAGGCCGTTGGGCACCTTAGGTGGGCAAAAAAGCACGTTGGACACCTTCTGTGGGCAAAATAACTGGTTGGCACGGCGACAAGGCACTTTGTGTGGCAAAAACAAACCGTTGCGCACCTTCAGTTGGAAAAACAGCTCGTTGGCAAAGCTTCGGTGGGCAAAACAAACCGTTGGCACTGCCACAAGGCACTTTCGGTGGGAAAAACAGCACATTGGCACACCTTCGGTGGGCAAAACAGCCCGTTGGCATGGCCATAAGGGACTTTTGGTAGGAAAAATAGCCTGTTTGGCACCTTCGATGGGAAAATTAGTCCGATTGAAAATTTCGGTGGGAAAAACAGCCCGTTGGCAAACCTTCAGTGGACAAAACAGCCCGTTGGCACGCTTGCAACGCACTTTCGGTGGGAAAAACAGCCCGTTGGTCACTTTAGGTGGGAAAAATAGCCTGTTGGTAAACCTTCGGTGGGCAAAACAGCACACCTACAAGGCACTTTCGTTAAAAAAAACCACCTGTTGGGAAACTTTGGTGGGAAAAATAGCCCGTTGCCATGGCTGCAAGGCACTTTGGGTGGGAAAACTAGCCCGTTGACCAACTTCGATAGGAAAAACAACCTGTTGGCACCCCTTCGGTGGACAAAATAGCCCGTTGGGCACCTTCGGTGGGAAAAACAGTCCGTTGGCAGACCTTTGGTGGGCAAAACAGCACTTTTGGTGGGAAAAACAGCCCCTTGGGCACCTTCGATGGAGAAAATAACCCTGTGGCATAGCCGTAAGGCATTTTTGGTGGGAAAAATAGCCCGTTGGGCACTTTTGGCAAGAAAAACAACACGTTGGCACACCTTAGGAGGGAAAAACAACCCATTGGCACAGCCGCAAGGCACTTTTGGTGGGAAAAACAGCCCGTTGGGCACTTTCGCTAGAAAAAATAGCCCGTTGGCCCACCTACGATGGGAAAAACAGCCCGTTGGCACACAAATAGGAAAAAGAGCTTGTTGGGAGACTTCGGTGGGAAAAACAGTCCATTGGGCAACCTCGGTGGTAAAAACAACCCATTGGCACACCTTTAGTGGTCAAAACAGCTCATTGGGCACCTTCAGTGGCAAAACAGCCCGTTGGGCTCCTTTGGTGGAAACAATAGTCCATTTCCGCACCTTCGGTGGACAAAATAGCCCGTTGGCACGATTGCAAGGTACATTGGGTGGGAAAAACAGCTCGTTGGGCAACTTTGGTAGGAAAAACAGCCCGTCGGCACACCTTCAGTAGGTAAAATAGCCCATTGACACGGTCACAAGGCACTTTCAGTGGGAAAAATAGCCCGTTGCGCACCTTCGGTGGGCAAAACAGCCTGTTGGCACAACTTTGGTGGACAAAACAACCCATTGGCAAGGCCGCAAGGCACTTTTGGTGGGAAAAACAACCTGTTGGGCACCTTCGATGGGAAAAGGAGCCCGTTGGGCACTTTTGATGGGAAAAATAGCTTGTTGGCAAACCTTCAGTGGGCAAAACAGCCCATTGGCACGCCATCAAGGCACTTTCGATCAGAAAAACAACCCATTGGGCAACTTCGATGGGAAAAACAGCCCGTTGGGCACTTTCGGTGGAAAAAAAGCTTGTTGGCAAACCTTCTGTGGGCAAAACAACCCGTTGACATGCCCCTAAGGGACTTTTGGTGGGAAAAATAGCCCATTGGGCAACTTCGGTGAGAAAAACAACCCATTGGCACACCTTCGGTCTGCAAAACAACCTGTTGGCACAGCCGCAAGGCACTTTCAGTGGGAAAAACAACCATTGGGTAACTTCAATGGGGAAAACAGCTCGTTGGCACACCTTAGGTGGGCATAACAGCCCGTTGGCACATGTTTGGTGGGAAAAACAACCCATCGGCACGACCGTAAGGAAATTTTGATGGGAAAAATAGCCCGTTGGGTACCTTGTGTGGGAAAAACAGCCCGTTGGGCACCTTTGGTGAGAAAAACAGCCCGTTAGCACGCCTTTGGTGGGCAAAATAGCCCGTTGGCACGGCCGCAACAAACTTTCAATGGGAAAAATAGCATGTTGGGCACCTTCGGTGGGAAAAACCATCTGTTGGCACACCTTGGGTGTGCAAAACAGCCCGTTGGCACGGCCGCAAGGCACTTTCATTGGGAAAAACAGCCTGATCAGCAACTTCTGTGGGAAAAACAGCCCGTTGGGCACCTGCGGTGGGAAAAATAGCCCGTTGGCAACCTTCGGTGGGCAAAATAGCCTGTTGGTATGGCCGTAAGGTACTTTCATTGTGAAAATAGCCCGTTGGGCACCTTCGGTGAGAGAAATAGCCTGTTGGCACACCTTCGGTGGGAAAAACAACCCGTTGGGCACCTTCGGTGGGCAAAACAGCACACTTGCACACCTTATGTGGGCAAAACAGCCAGTTGGAACGGCCACAAGGCACTTTGTGTGGGAAAAACAACTCGTTGCACACCTTCAGTTGGAAAAACAACCCACTTGGCACTTTCGGTGGGAAAAATAGCACGTTGGCAAACTTTCGATGGGTAAAACAGCCCGTTAGCATGGCCGCAAGGCACTTTTGGTGGAAAAAACAGCCTGTTGGGCACTTTCGGTGTGAAAAACAGCCTGTTGGCATGCCTTCGTTCGGAAAAATAACTCGTTGGCATGGCCGTAAGTCACTTTCGGTGGGAAAAACAGCTCGTTGGGCACCTTCAGTAGGAAAAAAAGCCCGATGGGCACCTTCGGTGGGAAAAACAGCCCATTGGCGCACCTTCGGTGGGCAAAATAGCTCGTTGACACAGCCGCTAGGCACTTTTGGTGGAAAAAAAGCCCGTTGGGCACCTTCGGTGGGAAAAACAGCCCGTTGGCACACCTTGGGTCAGGAAAGCAATCCGTTGGCACGATTGCAAGGCACCTTCCTTGGGAAAAACAACCCGTTGGGCGCCTTTGGTGGGAAAAACAACCTGTTGGCAGGGCAACAAGGCACTTTTGGTAGGAAAAACAGCCCGTTGGCAAGCCTTCGATGGGCAAAACAGCCTGTTGGGAAGGCCGCAAGGCACTTTCGGTGGGAAAAATAGCCTGTTGGGCAACTTCGATGGTAAAACCATCCCGTTGGAACACCTTCAGTGGGCAAAACAACCCGTTGACATGACCACAAGGCACTTTCACTAGGAAAAACAGCCTATTTGGCAACTTCTGTTGGAAAATAGCTCGTTGGCACAGCCGCAAGGCACTTTTGGGGGGAGAAAAATCCCTTTGGGCACCTTCAGTGGAAAAAACAGCCCGTTGGGCACTTTTCGTGGGAAAAAGAGCTCGTTGGCAAACCTTCGGTGGGTAGAACAACCTGTTGACATGGCTCCAAGGCACTTTTTATTGGAAAAACAGCCTATTGGCAAACCTTTGGTGTGCAAAACAGCCTATTGGCATGGCCGCAAGGCACTTTCGGTGGGAAAAATAGCCCGTTGGGCACCTTCAAAGGGAAAAAGAGTTGGCACGCCTTCAGTGGGGAAAACAACCTGTTTGCCCAACCGCAAGGCACTTTTGGTGGGAAAAACAGCCCGTTGGGCACTTTCGATGAGGAAAACAACTCGTTGGCACGGCCGCAAGGCACTTTCGGCGGGAAAAACAACCAATTGGGCACTTTCAGTGGGGAAAACAGCCTGTTGGCACACCTTCGGAGGGAAAAAAAGCCAGTTGGGTGATCGTAAGGCACCTTCGCTGGGAAAACAGCCCGTTGGGCACTTTTGGTGGGAAAAACAGCCTATTGGCACACCTTCGTTGGGAAAAACAAGCCATTGGCACACCTTCGTTGGGAAAAATAGTCCATTGGGCAACTTTAGTAGGAAAAACAGCCCGTTGGCATGGACGAAAGTCTCTTTCTGTGGGAAAAATGGCCTGTTGGGCACCTTCGGTGAGAAAAATAGCCTATTGGCTCACCTTTGTTTTGGCAAAATAGCCCGTTGGCACGACCGCAAGGCACTTTCGATGGGAAAAACAACCCATTGGGAAAAACAACCTGTTTTCGCACCTTCGGTGGCAAAACAGCGCGATTGCACAGCTGCAAGGCACTTTGGGTGGGAAAAACAACCCGTTGGGCACCTTTAGTTCGAAAAACAGCCCATTGGGCACTTACGGTGGGAAAAATAGCCTGTTGGAACACCTTTGGTGGGCAAAATAGTCCAGTTGCACGGCCGCAAGGCACTTTCGGTGGGAAAAACAACCCGTTAGGCACCTTCTTTGGAAAAAACAACCCGTTAAGTACTTTCGGTGGGAACAACAGCCCGTTGGCAAACCTTTGGTGGGCAAAACAGCCTATTTGCACGCCCGCAAGGCACATTTGGGGGGAAAATTAGCCTGTTGGGAAACTTCGGTGAGAAAAACAGTCCGTTAGGCAACTTCGGTGGGAAAAATAGCCCGTTGGCACACCTTCAGTGGGCAAAACAGCCCGTTGGCACTGCCACAAGGCGCTTTCGATGGGAAAAATAGTCCATTTGGTAACTTCGGTGGGAAAACAGCCCGTTGACACACGTTTGGTGGGCAAAACAGCCCGTCGGCACGGCCGTAAGGTAATTTCGGTGGGAAAAACAGCCCGATGGGTACCTTCGGGGGAAAAACAACCCGTTGGTTCACCTTTGGTGGGAAAAATAGTCTATTTCCACGACCGCAAGGAACTTTTGGTGGGAAAAACATCCCGTTGGGCACCTTCGGTGGGAAAAATAACTCGTTGTAGCAACTTCTGTGGGCAAAACAACCGGTTGGCATAGCTGTGAGGCACTTTTGGTGGGAAAAACAGCTCGTTAGGCACCTTCGACGGGGAAAACAACCCGTTGGCATGACCGCAAGTCACATTCGGTGAGAAAAACAGCCTGTTGGCACACCTTTCTTGGGGCAAAACAGCCCATTGGCATGACCGCAAGGCGCTTTCTATGGGAAAAATAGCCCGTTGTCACACCTTCGGTGGGCAAAACAGTCGATTGGGCACCTTTAGTGGGAAAAATAGCTCATTGGGCACTTTCGGTTGGAGTAACAACCTGTTGGCACACCTTCGGGGGAGAAACAGCCCGTTGGCACAGCCGCAAGGTACTTTCAGTGGGAAAAACATCCCGTTGGGCACCTTCGGTGGGAAAAACAACTCGTTGGAAACCTTCGGTGTTTAAAACACCCCGTTGGCACGCCCGTAAGGCATTTTCGATGGGGAAAACAACCCATTGGGCGACTTCAGTGGGAAAAGCAACCCGTTGGTACACCTTCGATGGGAAAAACAGCAAGTTAGCAGGGCCGCAAGGCACTTTCAGTGGGAAAACAGCCTGTTGGGTAATTTCGGTGGGCAAAACAGCCTATTGGCACTGCCGCAAGGCACTTTTGGTGGGAAAAATAGCCCATTGGGTAACTTCGGTGGGAAAAATAGCCCGTTGGCACACCTTGGGTGGGAAAAACAGCCCGTTGGCACACGTTTGGTGGGTAAAATGGCCGGTCGGCATGACCGTAAGACAATTTTGATGGGAAAAATAGCCCGTTGGGTACCTTCGGGGGGAAAAATAGCCCGTTGGTTCGTAGTTTGTGGGGAAAACAATCCGTTGGCACAGCCGCAAGGAACTTTCTGTAAGAAAACAGCCCGTTGGGCACCTTTGGTGGGAAAAACAGCCTGTTGGCACACCTTCGGTGGGTAAAACAGCCGGTTGCCACAGTCGCAAGGCACTTTCGGTGGGAAAAACAGCCTGTTGGCACATGTTTAGTGGGCAAAACAGCCCGTCGGCATGACCGTAAGATAGTTTCGATGGGAAAAATAGCCCGTTGGGTGCCTTCGGGGGGAAAAATAGCCTGTTGGGCACCTTTGGTGAGAAAAATAGCCTGTTGGTTCCCATTTGGTGGGGAAAACAGTCTGTTGGCACGGCCGCAAGGAACTTTCGGTGAGAAAACAGCCCGTTGGGCACCTTTGTTGGGAAAAATCGCCTGTTGGCACACCTTCGGTGGGCAAAACAGCCCGTTGGCACGGCTGCAAGGCACTTTTGGTGGTAAAAATAGCCCGTTGGGCACCTTCGATGAGGAAAACAACCCATTGGGATGACCGCAAATAGTGAGAAAAACAACCCATTGAGCACTTTTGGTGGCAAAACAACCTATTGGCACAGTCGCAAGGCACTTTTAGTGGCAAAAACAGCCTGTTGGGCACTTTTGGTGTGAAAATAGCTCTTTGGCAACCTTCGGTGGGAAAAACAGCCCGTTGGCACGACCGTAAGTCACCTTTGGTGGGAAAAATAGCCCGTTGGGCACCTTA
>JAOTJB010035093.1:0-10240 GCA_027123815.1 Erythroxylum minutifolium
TTAATCTTAAAACATACACCTTAGCATTCGTTTATTACGAACCACAATCTTGATGAGTGGTGAACTCATGTGTGTTTTGTTATAAATCTTGATATAATCGGAATGAATTTTTACAAGGTATCAATCCAGTGTCTGCATGTTGGAATTATTAATTAAAATATGCATCAGGGAACATTTACTCAAATAAAGAGTTTATAGTGATGATATCAATTTTAGATGTTTTACAGAAATTGGTGATTAAATAGGCGCCAGTAGTTTGATGAACTAGCTACCTATCAAGTCCTACCAAGATTAGATCTTGTGTGTTAATCACCTATAGAGTAAAACGGGAGGTCTAAAAAGATAAACCAACATAAGGATAAAATAGTAATTTTATCCTTTATTGTGTGGATGGCTATAATATGGCTCATAATAGAGTTTGTGATTGGACATCGAATTAATAATTTTGAAACACAATTTCTTATAATTTTAAATAATTCAAGAGTTCAACTAATTGTCTTTAGTGGAATGACATTTGGTTAATAAGTCGAAATTAATTCTGGCTTATTAGATATTGAATTATTTAAGTCCAATTAGATTCTCCATTTGGCTTCTAGGAAAGTTGTCAAGGAAAGCAAGAAAAATAAACGGAGGTTACTAGAAAAAAAATGAGATATTTTGGAGAGAATTGGACGAATTAGATTTGGGTCAATAAAACCGGAACAATTTAATTGAGTTAGTTAAATTGAATCGTAACCCTATAATTAAGTGTTGGGCTCACACTAATTAACTGTTAATTATAACCCAAAGAAACATTTAAGATTAGGTTAGATTTTGGTTTGATTCGATTAATTAGATTAATTGAATTGAAACAAATGTTTTAATACAAAGTGGAGTGGACGGCTTTTTAGCATTCTTAAGTAATGCTCATCTTCATTAAAAGGTTAATGGTTGTTTTTAATGTAAAACAACGTACATCCCTTTTTGTATGAAATGGTTGGTTTTAATGTAAATCAATGTACAACCCTTTTTCCATGAATGGTTGGTTTTAATTTAGAAAAATGTATAGCATTTTTTAGCATTAAAAAATGAATGAATGTGTGGTTTTTGGAAGCCTTCTCCACTCTCTCATAACACATTCGGTCATGTTTTATTACAACAATGAAAACGTTATTATGAGAGATAACGTGCAAGGTGTTGTACGAGAAATGATGCAAGTCTTTTGTTTTTTGGTTTTGTTAGAAGAACAATTGCGTTTTTGGCTTTAACTCTCTCTAATCTCTCTCAAACCATCCAAGTGTGGGACGATTTGGTTTTACACAATTCATTTTTTTCAATTTTTACGAAGAGGAATGTGTAACTTTTGGTCTCTATTTTCTCTCCACTAAACAACCGGAGATAGAAAAACGCAGTCTTCAATTATTTTTCTTCTCCTTTCCCATAAAAAGATCTTGATAACTAATCTGATCTTGAGAATAAATGGTAGATCTGATTGGTTGAGGACACAGCAGCGATGCGTCAAAGCTGTAGCAAGAAGTTAGTAAAAATTTTGATCTTGTTCTTATTATATTTATTTTCCTTATGCCGTATCATGTATGGATTAAAAGCATATTGATTTGGTATTTATTCTTCCGTTGTGTTATGATTTCTGAAAAAGTTTTTGGAATCTACCATTTAGCCAAACTAAGCATGATTTTGTTTTCGATCCAACACATTATACAATCCACAAGGCATCCTCTTATTAGTGAATATACCACAAGGACATATGAATGTTGTTTTCTTTTGATCTTTCAGGGCAATTGGAATTTGAAGGTAGCCCAAAAGTCCATCCAAGAAACAATAGTACATATGCCCAGCTAACCATTCCAACATTTGGTTTATGAAAGATAAAGGGAAGTGGTCTTTCATTGTCGCATCATTTAGCTTCTTGTAATCAATACATACTCTCCACCCAGTGATGGTTCTTATAAGAAACAACTCATTCTTCTCACTAGGTACCACCGTCATTCCTTCCTTCTTTGGCACAACCTACACAAGACTCACCCAGGAACTATTAGAAATAGGGTTAATCACATCAACATCTATGAGTTTAATTACCTCCATTTTACCACTTCCTTCTTATTAGGATTTAACTACCTTTAGGGTTGTACCACCAGTTTGAACTCCTCCTTCATCAGAACCTTGTGCGTGTAAAAGGAAGGGTTGGTTACTCTAACATCAGAAATATTCCAAGAAATGGCCCTCTTATATTCCTTAAGCACATTTAATAGATTTTCTTTTTGATCCACTTCGAGAGTTGAATCAGTAATTAAAGATAATTTTTGAATTCTTCTTAAGAAATGCATATTCCAAATGATCGGGGAGTTTCTTCAGTCAAATTTGGCAGTTCATTAATGGAGGTTTTCAACCTCATCTCTTTATCTCTATCAATTCTTTTAAACTCTTTCTTTCTTATAAGAGGCTTATTAGCCTCATCTTTATTCTCACTTTGAATAATAGACAATTCCTGTATGTCCTTAGATAAAATTTCCTACATAGTGTATAAAGTTGAATAATCATTAATATCAATAAAATAACAAGAGTCATCATATTCAAGGGAATGTATCAGACATTTTAAAAGTGTCCTCTTCTTCTCCTACCCTGAGAACTAGCTTGCCATCACTAACATCAATAATGGCTCTAGTTGTAGTAGGAAGGCTCAACTTAGAATCAAAGGTACTTATATATCTTCATCTATATCAAGTATTACAAATCTACTGGGAAGATGAACTTATCAATTTTAAAGTCCTCAATGATAACCCTAGGATATTTAACAGATCTATTAACTAATTGAATATCATCCTAAAGGGTTTGGGTTCCCCTAATCCCATTTTCTTAAATTATTTTGTAGGGCATCAAATTAATGCTAGCCCCCAAAATCAGCTAAAGATTTTCTATTAATCGGTGGTTGATAGTATACTTTGGAGATGCCAGGATGATAAAAATCTTAACATCCCTCATTCTTATTACTCTTTCAATATGAAAAAAATGAAAAGGTCGTCTTATTCCAAATCCCAATTATGAAATCCCTTCTCTCCCACTTCACACCTTAGAACACACCATTCTTATAAAGATGCATAATTTCTAATATGATTTGTCACAGTTTCTATTAAATCATATTAATAACTCTCATTAATCCGATTTAATCATTTTTCATTCAGTTCACCCTCTCAGTTTATTACTGAATTATGCAAGAGTGCAACCAAATCACAACATTCATCTAATAATCACAATTAACTAAATTATCATTAAATCAAAATAAAATCCCAAAGGAGAGTTTAAAACATGATCAATATTCCAAATCCTATCATCATACTATCTATCTCAATTATATACATAAATAAAATCGAAACAAAAATGAAATAATGACTTAGAATAGACGACGGAAGGCAGTGATATTGGGAAACCTCCTGATCCGAAAAGCATGTTGAGTTAGCTTTGTCTTCCTCTTTTTCCTCTTTCTTCTTCTTCTTCTTTCTCTCCCTCGGTATTCTCTTTTTAGGGTTTCAACTGTGGCTAACATAAAAAGTTCCTTTACATTCCTCTTAATGTTCTTCAAATAATCTTTTATGTTTTAGATAAACCTAAGGTCTTTTTAGGGTCTGAAAGGCCCCAAAAGTCCCTCGAAATATAAAGTTTGTAAGCAAGTGCGCATCTGCCTAATGCAGGCCACGATCGTGGCCTACAAGCCATGATTATGACCCACATCTAAGCCTTCTGTCCCATGATTGTAGGTCATTTTTTGAGCCTGATTGTCTTCTGAAACTCCTCTGTTGTTCGATGTTGACCCTGAAACACTAGCAAACACATTTAGGTACCTCAAAAACATAATATTTAATCTCAAAAGCTTGTACTGACCCATAAAACACTTAAAACACAAATAATTAACAAACTAACACAATTCTAACCTAAACACACACTAAATGATCGAATTAACGGCTAAACATATATCAAACTATGCCCTAAAACATGATGCAATTTACACTTATCACTGTAGTTAGGAAGGCTCGACCTAGAATCAAAGGTACTTATATGTCTTCATCTATATCAAGTATTACAAATATACTGGGAAGATGAACCTATCAATTTTAAAGTCCTCAATGATAACCCTAGGATATTTAACAGATCTATAAGCCAATTGAATACTCATCCTAGTGGGTTTGGGTTTCCCTAATCCCGTTTTCTTAAATTATTTTGTAAGGTATCAAATTAATGCTAGCCCCCAAAATCAACTAAAGCTTTTCTATTGAAAAATTACCAATAAAATAAGGGATAATAAAACTCCCTAAAGCTTTGAGCTTTATGGATAATTTTCTTTTTGAGATCGCTAAGCATTCCTGACTTAGTTTCGCAATAGCAAATTCCTTTGGCTTCCTCATTTTAGAAAGCAATTCCTTCAAGAATTTTGCTTACTTGGGCATTTGTGAAAGAGCTTTAACAAAAGGCAAGTTGATATGAAGTTGCTTAAACAATTCAAGAAATTTACCAAATTGCTCATCCATGGAATCTTTCTTCAACTTTACTGGTTATGGGACAGAAGCTATGATTCTTTAATTTTTGGAGGATGCACTAAATCTTTAGCTTGCTCTTGACTCCTTTTGTTATTATCCTCTTTACTTTAAATCTTGCTATTAGGTTGCACTTACTTTCCACTCCTAAGGGTGACCGCCTTCACATGTTCTTTAAGATTTGTCTCAGTGGTACTAGCAAACTCCCTTGCAGTCTTTCAGATAAAATTTTTACTAGTTAACTGACCCAATTTGTAAGTTACATATAGAAGCCTTTGTTCAAATTTGGACATCTTATCTTCTAGAGTTGGCTTCTTAGCTTGAGGTGGTTGTTGATGAAATCCTAGTGGATGGTTGTTCCTTACTTGCCCTTGAATTCCACAAGAGAAATTGGGATGATTCCTCCATCTTGGATTGTATGTATTACTGTATGGATTGTTTTGTGGTTTGGGAGCATTCCTTATATAATCCACACCTTATACTACATAACTTAAAACTAAGCACTTATAATTAATCCATCAAATTTTTTGTTCAAAGCCACAACTTAGTTTCCAATTATGCTACTGCATCTACTTTATATACCCTCACTGACTTGTTAAGTCTTACTCGAGAAGATCACCACTAATAGTTATTCATTTCCATGTCTTCAATAAGAACATGGCTGCTTCTGGTTTCTTATTATTCAAAATATCCCCAATCACTACATCTATCATTTGCTTTATAGTCTGATTTATCCCATCATAGAAGGTCTGAATTTTCATCTATAGTAGTAGGCCATGGTGTGGGAATTTCCTCAAAATCTCCTTGAACCTCTCTTATGTGACATATAATGCCTTTAAATTAGCCTAGGAATAGGAGAAGATGTAGTTCCTTAGCTTGGAAATCTTTGCTGGCCAGAAGTACTTTAAAAGAAACTTCTTTTCTACTTAGTCCCATTTAGTAAGTGGTGATCTAGGTAGAGAGTTTAATCATTACTTCGACTTGTTCCTTAATGAAAATGAGAATAGTCTCAATTTGATTGTGTTGTTATTGACATTATTAATCTTGAAAGTATCACAAATCTCTAAAAACTTTGAGATATGTGCATTAGGATCCTCATCTCATAGCCTATCAAATTGAATAGACTGTTGCACCATCTGAATGATACTTGGCTTAATGTCCAAATTGTTGGCATTAATAGTCGGTCTAAAAAAGCTAGACTCTTCTCCTATCAAGTCTAATATAACATAATCAAACATCATTCTTGGTTGGTCTGCTATGGTTCCTAATTCTTCAGTATTAATATGATCTTCCAAGTTCTTTATTTGTCGATCTAACTTAGACTCTACAAGTTTTGTTTTGTGAAGATTTCTATAAGTTCTCTCAATCTATGGATCTTCATCTACTGAGCTTGATTGATTACTTCGAGTCATAAACTAAACCCAAGATCTATGAAAAAATAGAAAACTAAAGAGTGAATAAAATAAATAAATAAACTAGAAAAATAAAATAATAATGGCTAGATTAATTAAAGCTAGGCGTTCCTAATATTATAATCCCCAACAATATTGCCAAAAACTTGATATATTTGACTTTATGCTTATAAAAATTTATAAGTTTTAGCTACAAGTGCATGGTGTAGCTGTAGCTAGCATTGACAAGTACGGGTCAATCCTATAAGGACCGTAAGTACTGGTATTAATCATTTTTCTATTATCCAACCACCGAATTAAGTTGTGAATTTAATTGAAAATTAAACTAATCAAACTTAACTAAGGTTGACACAGTAATGAACTTAAATAAAAAATTATGATTAGTCAATATTAAATAAGTATTACCTAGATGATGAATCCCCCTAAGACATCTTAAACCCTAATCTTTTATTATGCAATTAAATTATTGATTATTAGATCGTGAAAAGTCCTATCTTATGTTAATATTTTCCTCAAGATTGTTAATAACTAACCTTGATTGATTAACTGAAATCTCTTTCTAGTTAAAAACTTTTAAGATTGCATTATTGATTTGTGAATTTCACTATTGGGTTTGACCCTAATCCAAAGGATTTATGTTCACTTATCTCAGGGTTTGTATGCAACTCCTTTCAATTATGGTAGCTCTATTCACACAAAGGATTTATCAATCTCAGTCATATTAAATCAAACATTGGACTAATATTTTGGATATATTAGTTCAAGCATATAACACATACTTAAACCGCAATAAATTAATCAATAAAACTATATTGAATAAAAGATTATGTCATATTATCATCATAATTTAGTGTTCATCACACTTGCACACTAAACAATTTAGTTTCTACACAATGAAAACAAATCCAATAGTAAATATTCAGATGAATAAATAGAAATACAAAATTTGTATTATATATCCCTATTTTGTCTCTAATGAAATCTTTTTGCAATTTTGATTAAAGGATGCTCTCTATCAGATCTTGTGAAGTAATCTTCATGTTTTCCTCATCCTCTATTCAGAACTGCCTCTTCTTTGGTATGTCTTATGACTAAAAATAGCTCTCCTCTATGTAGCCTTCAATAATTCCCTTTTATAGTAAAAACTATGGTTTCTGGGATATACACGGTGACTTACATGGCTGCATAGGTGACTGTGTATCTCCAAAAACACCTCAATTGACTTTACATGATTACAGAGACTTACAAAGGCAATATACAAGGATGTGTATGTCAATATATATAGGGATGTAACTCCATACAGGCAAAAGTTGTGTCTTTGAAGCTCCACATGTTTATAGTGACTTACACGGTCACTATAAACAGTCGTGTAAATTTACAATTGCTCCATTTCTTCCATTCCGTGCCAACCAAATACATCTCCTCTTAATTTATAAAGGTAATTATCACCTAAGAAAGCATACTTAAAGTAAATTAAATACCAAAAAATGCCATAAAACTCTTAAATAATAAGAAAAGCACACTAAATATGGGTATATATAAAAAAACAAATAATTGGGTATCAAATATCCCCACACTTAAATCTTTGCTTTTCATTAAGCAAATCAAATCTATATTATCAAACTTACATCATTGAATTCAAAATCATTAATTTATATCTTCTTAGTATAGTAATTTGATGGAAGGGGAAGTATTTGATGATTTAAATATGAGTTTTTATTTTAGGGAAAGATTTAATGTTTTGTAGGTTATATTTTATGTTAGAAGTCAAGATTTAGGTGAAAATGAGAGATTTTGGATGTTGGGTGGTGATGGAGAAGAAAAAGAAATTTAAGTTTGGCTTTCTTGGTGTTAGGTATTATGATAAGACCAATGTTTGACGCATTTTAATACTAACACTGATCTTTTTTAACTTCTTTAGAATGTTACTCACTTATGAGACCAATTTTATACATACTTCCCATATTAGTGCTAGTTCTATTTTATTTCTTGACACTCTCTTATGCTCTTTTTGACGCCGATGCTTATCCTACCTTGTAGAATAACATTAGTTATTCTTTGTAACCCTTAATTATGGTTCAATTTGATTTTTATGTCTTATTTTTATTGATTCATTTCCCTTATGACCTTTAGCTCATTAAATATGATATGTTTGGATTAGCACACAGTAAGAATAATAAGCATCTCTTCTCATCACTCTATTATGTTTGTAGGCTTGTTCATTTTTAGGATCAAATTAATTTAAAATGTCCAAATTTTCCCTTGTTGATCTCCTATCTTGTATCAACTACCTAAAGTAAATTAAAGAAGAAATAGTAAAATAAAGTAAAATATATCTATATTATTATTAATAAAAATAGCAATTATATCGTATTAGGAAATGATGGGAAAAACTTGATTTACTAAATCTACAACCATTTAGAATCAATTGAAGGAAGTAACTAAAAACGGGAGTAATTTTAAGTTATTAATCCTATATGAATTATATCTCTTAATTATTGATCCTAAATGGAGAAATAAGCTAAACAAAGCAACAGAGACAATTAATTCAATAAAATAATGAAAACAATGCAAGTACTCATTTGAAATTCTACTTATTGAACAAGATTGATTATCTAGGTTAAAATAAAAATTAACCTAAAGTATGTATACCCTCTCTCAAGGTCCACCTATATATCTAATAAGGAAAATATCATCTATCAATGAACAATTCAACCTAATCGAATTCATTAATCATAGTTAATCTATTTGGTTATTATAATATCTACGCTACTTTCATTATGTAGTGATAAGTGTTTATTCTCCTAATATATGGACACTACACCTTTTAGTCCTTAATATAATCCTTAAGATTGAATCTATGATGTATAAATGTAAACTTAACGATTAAGAACAATAAGAATAAATTTAACTAACAAATAATCACATCATGCATTAATAATTAAAACTCCATTACTGTCTTATATTAAAGGGTACTTGCCGTAAACCTCATTTAGAGACTACATGTTTCATTCTTTATTTATTTATTTACCTTTTATTTTTGAAAAAATAAAAATCCATTGTAAGCTACATAACTTAAATCAATGAAAACAAAAACAAAAACAAATGAATCTCATCATAAAGTAAATAATAGAAGAAAAGAAATAGATAAGTTTTCATTAGGTCCTCAAATGTTGCTTTGAATACTCCTTCAATGCTAAAATAAGACTAAAGCAATGAAGACAAAAACAAAAACAAAAGCAAATGAATCTCAACATAAATGAAATAATAAAAGAAAAGAAATAGATAAGTTTTCATTGGCTCTTCAAATATTGCTTTGAATCCTCCTTTAATGCTAAAATAAGACTAAAACTATAAATCAAAAGCAAGGTGGTCGTCACAAACCTTCCAAAAGTCCTTGGGTTAGACTAAATACAAGTATTTGTAGTTAGGATTTTATAAGTAGAGTCATAGAAACATATTTTTTTGTTATTGTTCGTGTTAGTTCTAAGCTATGTTTTCCTACCTTTTCTAATGACCTCCAAACTTTCCAAAAATAAAAACTTACCAGAATAGAACCTACTTATTGGAACCCCACCCCTGGAGAGTCACATGCCCGACGTCCTACGTGATATCTGGACGCGCATCCCATAAGAGAGGAATTCCCCACCAGGTCAAACCTAAAAAAAAAACAAACTCATTTCACTTACCTCCGATCCTTTCACTTTGATTAAATCCATAAATTTCAAAGAATAATATGAAGAGTTTTAAGTTACATGGAAAGGTATAAAAATGTCTTAGAAAACCAACGCTTAAAAAATCAGGTCAATCGGAGGTCGAAAGAAAAATTTATGGCCAAAAGAGCGGAGAGAGGTCCAAAAAAATCCGAAAGAAAACAAATCAGAAAATTTATAGGCCGCGTCGCACTGCGACCGTCTCGCGGCCGGGAGAGGCGCGGCTAAATGCTCGCAAGCGCGCGCTGGATGCGCGCGCTCGTGACCTCTCTCGATCGTGAGGCGCGTGCAGCTGCGAGGCCAACCCTGCCCACTCTCGCGACTGCCTCGCGATGGCAAGGTGCGTGCTGGATGCCAGCGCTCGCGACCGTGAGCACTCGCGCTCGCGAGGAGCTGCGAGGCCAGCCCCTCAAAACAACAGTCCATCTTAAAAAATTCATAACTTCTTACTCAGAACTCTAAAATTTGTAAATTTGGTATCAATAAAAGGTTAAAAGGAAACTCTACAACTTCTATGAAGGCTGGAAAAACCTATTTGGTCTCTAAGAGCATTAAAAACCACTACAAAGGGACAGCCTGTTAAAAACAT